>OX326948.1:6277500-6318637 GCA_946800315.1 Misopates orontium | reverse complement strand
CCAACTCAAAAACTATATAAACACAGATAATATCAATTTTATTTTGTAAATTTCCTTTATCTACGAGGTACTAATTTTTAATTAAATCTATATTTTGTATTTATTTAGATATCATCTTCACTAAAAATGATAATATTACAAGGTCTGTCAAAATTTCCGATGAAAGACGACATTGGTTAGTTGCGGAAGTCTAAATCTCTAGTCTAGACTTTGTATATAGAAGTTAGAAATAAGTTTAATTTCATAAATCTTTTAATAAAAAATTGGCATATTTCATAACTACATGTATTTCTGTTTCAGTTATTTTAAATAATAGTTTTATTCGACAGTCATCTTGATTATGCATGTGTTGTCTTGTGTTCTTTCCGTTTTCAATGAACTTCCGACACTTGTAAGTTTTAAGAATATTAAATTAAATTGACAGTAATTAATTTCTTAAGTTAACATAACGCTTGACCTAAGTCACAAAAAATAAACAAAAACAAGAAAAACTTCAAAATGGAAATATTAATCAATTTCGTAACAAAATAAAATTTAATATAATTTTTTTACCACGTACTTTATGTTTTAAAGTATAACATGTGCTTGCAAAATTAAAGTGATATCAAACTCAGGGAAATAGAGGATTAAACATTTTCTTATATTTTCCTTTTGCCTTGTTTTCTGAGGAACTAAACTGAGCTTAAATGAAATTAATTTGTTTGTATCGCTATCATTTTTTATACTAACTATAACATATGCAGTTGATTCATCTTTTATCATTTTTGTGTTAGACTTAGATTACGTACACATAGCACGTGTTTTACCATTTCAAATTTTAATATTTAAGTGTTTCCATCACACTGAAATCGCGGTTAAAGAGTTTCCTTAACACAGTGGATTTCCTCGGAAAAAACAAGAACGGTTTGGTTACGGTTATACGACCTGAAAATATTGTCCTAAGTTCATCTGGATTTTCCACGTGTGTAGGAGATCTAATCGGACGGTCACTCATAGCTACAAAGAAAATTCATAGAGATTTGGTCGGTGTTAGTGAGAGAGACGGGTTAGTTTAATTAATTAACATGAATATACTAGAAACACCTTGCTTTGACTTACCATTAGCTACATTGGGCTAATGACATTTTCAATTGCTAAAAGAATTGGGCAACTATCTGAATCAATTAATTACAATTTTCTTATTGTTGCAGTTGTTTGTTCAAAGAGTTTAACAAATTTTATCAAGTGATAGCATGCCAAATCATGTGCTGTTAACAAATTTTTTTTTTTTTGTGAGGCGTGATTTGCTGTTAAAAATATTTGCCCGTCCCCACCAAACTTTACACGTACATGAGCAGTTTGGTCTTACCTAAGAGGCGCAACAATTAATTATTCTCAATAGGGAGGGCGACGGCGTGTCGCTCTGTGTTGCCCAAAAAGGAGCATCGAAATATTACCCCCCATTTTTTAATTTTTTTTTAAATTTTTGAACCTAAAACCAATTCTTAACAAATAAACATAATGAATTTATTATTTTCAAATATTATGAAATAAACTCTCAAACTTATTTGATGATATCAGTCACATCCTTGATTTTAAGAGAGTTTCGTACGAAAATATGTAATTTAAAGTCTAGTCACGTACGCGCAATTTGATATGTAAAATATGTTTTTCAATAAAAGTTAGTTAGCAATAATACATCACCAACTTTCTTCAACTTTTTTAAAGATCGAAACTATGTAATTTGTAATCCCGAACATTAAAAAAGTGCGTTCATATTATTAAAACACTTGAAAATTTTACGGTGCAAGGCCAAATAAACTAATAATATTATTCTGAACGGATAGTGTGGTATATAAGCAATCATTCATCCATCAGAAGATAAAGAAATATATTCAATTCGTATGGTATATCTTGTTTTCAATATTTAGTTCTTATAGCATGTAAAAGCTTTCATTGGAGTCAAAGAATTTGTATAAAAAGAAGTAAACATCTATTTGTTATTTTGTTTAAAATCATCATGGAGTATATATGTGGGAACATATTGAGATTTTGAAAGGCAAAATAACAGTTAACATTATAATTTACGATATTTTATTTGTATGTCATTCCAATTGGAGGGTGTTAAAATTAACTCTTGTTTTTTAAATTTATACGAAATTCAGAAATTGTGAATATTAAAACTCAAAGTTATAAGAACTGAAATATTCTCTCAAATTAGTCAATAATCTCAATTTTACCTCATAGTGAGTACCGAACAGTAACCGACTATATACGGCGCAGGGATTAAATCAAAATTGGTGCCTCAACTAGTCACGTTTTCAATAGTGGTGCCATAATGAGGAAGCCATCAACATTGATGCCCCAATTTGGAAATTTTATCAATTTTGGTGCCTCGGCGCCGGAATTGCGAAAATCTCGCCGGAATCGCTTACGTGGACGTGAACCTGGACAAAATTTGGGGATTTTGACCACGGTCAACGCCACGTGTCCAAAAAGTGCCACATCCCCCGCCACTTAATTGCCACGTAAGCTATTAAAAAAAAAAAAAAAACAAATCGCGATTTTTAAAAAATGCACAACACTCAAATTTAAAAAACCCACTGCTTATACAAATTACGTTCAGACCAAAACCCAAAATCAAATCTGCCAAAAAACTCACAGCTCGCGACAAAACCCTAATTTTTGAAATTGGGGCTTCGTTCGAAATCAACCTCCAGCCGCTGAATCTGAATTTGTGGACTAAGAACTCCACTAGGACGACATAGATACGGCGATTTACGACATCCCCCGCCACGATTTGGTAAGTTATTTTACAATTTTTTTTTTGCGAGTTTAAGGAATTGTCTATTGCTTGCTGTGATTTAGAGTTCATAATGGTTGTTAATTAGGTTCAGGGTTAAAATTTTGAGCTTTTTGCAGACCCGTGGGACTTCTGCCATTTTTATTAGTGTTTATGTCAGTTAATTAAGGTTAGTGTAAGAGAATTAAGGTTAATTTAATAATAATTACGGTTAATGTTATAGGGTTTAATGCTTGTGTTTTGTAATGTGTTTTAACGATTTTGATAATGAATTATAATGCTAATGTTAATGCCACTGTTAATGTTAATATTAATTTATATTAGTGATAATTATGATGATAATTTAAATGTTAAATGCTAATGTACTTGTTAAATGTTAAAGTTAAATGTTAATGTAATTGTTAGTGTTAGTGTTATTGTTATTGCTAATGTTGATTTTAAAATTATTGCAGAGGATGCATCCTTACCAGCTACCATGTTCATGCGGAAGAGGTGTGATGAATTATTACAAGGCAGGTCCTCGAGCCATGTTTAAAGGTCGATACTACTACATATGCCCGTCAAAAGTGCAACATTCGAACTGGTTTATATGGGCCGATTCATTGCACGAAGAAACTTACTCGCACTTACATCACCTGATCTTTGCCTCCACTAGTCACACACAAGAACAATCACAATCTGGTAGCCGTGCACCGCATGCAGTTAATAGGAGGGCAGCAAGTTTGGTCGAGGAGGAGCCCGCAATCAGTCGCAATACTGCGACGTCCTCTATGGTGGACACAAGTGTGAATGTCCATGCCCCCCTACCATTGATGGAGTATCTGAAGACTATCAATGTCACAAGAGCAGCAATGCTATGTTGTGTTGTTGCATGGTTGCTCTGCTTTTTTATGTTTAGCCTTACATTGTTGGTGGTGTTCCTTTTTTATTCTAGGGTCTGAATAAGTAATCGGAATGTTGAGCTTGTTTTAATATGTAAGCTTTGGTGTAAACTATTATTGTAATTGGGATTATGTTTAATGGCAATCAAGTGTTTAGATTGTAGTTAAAGTGTGTGGTTAATCCTGTATGGTTGTTAACAATTAAACAAACCCACATTAATATTAACTGCATATTGCATAAATAGAAATAAAACCATCAAAATTTCACAAATCCAACATTAAAATTAACTGCATATTTCATACATAAACATAAAACCATGTAATAAACATGGACACATACCAAATTCCTAACATATTGTTCAACATCTCACAAACATAAAGCAATATAAAAAAGGACAAAATAAAAGTGTTCAAAGATATAATAATCCTAAAAACGAAACAACCCCCATGTAATCTCCCCCTTAACCAGCCTCCTTCACAAAAACTATCCCCATCAACAGCTTCAATCGAGCCTGTTTCTCCCAATCATATATGTCTCCTCGGGATGGTAGAATGGAGGATGTTTCTTCAGGAAGAAGTTAACCATGCCTTCGTAGCCATCCAGTCCACGTGTCCTGAAGTGTTTTTCGACCACAGTCTCCTGTATATAGATTGAAAGAATATATTAATAACAATTTAAATGAAAGTGAATACAGAAATTAAAGGTTGTAATGTAGTGCAAACTCACAGGTTTGGGCCTCATCCAGTAGGCGTGCTTCGTCCAAACTTGATGTTCCTTGTGTTTGAACTCAATCCCAGGCTCACAGAGATAAAGGTGGAAGGTGCTAAATCTCTTGCGGAGTGTGATGATACGGGCACGTACGCGCTTGCATTCTTCTTCTGTAGGAGGCTCTTCACCCTTCTTCTTCAACACCAACATATAGGGGAGATAGTCCATGAATTCATCAGTCAGAACAGGCACGCTCTTGGATACTATATCCAGTTCTCTGATCAACCATGCATCTTCTCCAGGTCCCCATTCGTCTGTGTACTCGAAGAATGCATTTAACTCATCCATCTCAGCCTTAGTCCCCTATAAGATTGAACAATGCACACTTAAGAATGCAACAATGGCTAAACAAATAACAAAATATCATAAGGCTGCCAATGGCTAGAACATGTAAACAAGGCTAAACAAATAACAAAAAATCATTCAAAAGCATTGTTTCAATCGGCAACAAATGAACAAAATAACAAATATGAACAAAATAACATCACAACCTAACAACCTAAACACTGCATAAAAAAAGCCTAACCAAACCAAAACAACACATAACCAAACAAACAACTTTCAGAAACCACATATGAGTTTTAACCCACATCATAAAAACACATATGAGTTTTAACCCACGTCATAAAAACACCATGCACGTTCACAAACACCATATGAGTTCACAAACAAAAACCCACATCATAAAAACACAAAATAGTTGAAACAAACAAGCATCTTAGCATCAATAGTTAAACAATACATTAAAAAAACACTCATTAAGTTTGAACCCCTAACTTTCAAAATATTAACAGGACAAAAACAAACGTACTGGATTACTGCCCACGCTTTCGTTGTGTGAATTAGCCGGCTGAGGGGGTGGATTTGGGTCCATGTTCTCCAACAATCGCGCACGGTTTCTGAAGACTTCGCTCTTTTTCATAAAAATCGATTTTGTGAGATAAAATAGGGCTAGGGTTCGGTTTTTAAAGTTCAATTTTGAATCAGTTTTTGTAATTCCCGATTTGTGAAGCGCGTCGTTTTAATGCCTCTGACAAAACGGATCGTTTAAAGCGTCGTTGCTTTTTAAAAAAAAAAAAAATGCGACGTTTAAATCGGTTTTTGAAGATTTAAGCCGTTGAAAATGTGCAGTTTGTGTGAGAGAACGGTGTCGTTTTTACCAAATTGTGGCACCATTTGTTTTTTAGAACAAATTAAGGCACTAAAATTGTTGTGTGAGAACGACGTCGTTTTTACCAAATTAGGGTTTCCGTATTCCGTAATTGGGGATTTTTATCAAAAACTTGGAATTTTGAATTTTCACCGCATAGTTTACAAAATTGTCATGTCGAACCCCAAAATTAGGGCTTCTTTCGAAATTGGGAGATTTTCAATTAGAACCCCGACATTGTACAAAATGCCAAGATCACCCACAAAATAAAAGGGTTTTATAATCGAAATTGGCTATAGTCTTCCAAATGTAATATTTTTGTCTTATAAACCACATAATTAATACAAATGACAAGTTTACCCAAAATTTGGGTATGTTGACCCAAATTTTGGAATTTTGTCTTTTAGACCACAAAATTAGTACAAATGCCAATTTAAACCACAAAACGTAGCCAAATGTTAAATAAATAATGGTTAATCCAATTAAACATAAAAAATATATATTGCATGCAACACAATAACAACATATAAGACAATTAAGTGCAATCTTACAGAACGAAATAATTCCAGAACACAAAATAGAACACTTAAATAACACAAAATAAGGGCAGAGTACCCAAAATAACACAAATTGTTCAACAATCAACAACACTAAAACAATGTATCCAAGTTGTTATCCCTCATCCCTTATGACTAACACTCTTGGATATTTCTTTACTCTTTGAGCCACTACCCTGAGACTTTTTCGTCAACTCACCAACCCTCAGTAGCATTGTGTTCCCTGCATTGACGATTTTTTGAACCACTTTTGAACACTTAAGACCACTAGCATCTTGAATCTGCTGGCTCATGGATGGACCAGGTCTCAACACAGCATTTGGGTTCAGTAATGTATTTGTTGACTTCACCAAATGACCAACATACTTCAGATTAGCATTGTAACACTCATTAATCTCCTGCATGTACGTTGAGTGAACCCCACCACTAACATTCTGGATTTGTTGTGTAATTTGACAACCATGCATAGATGCCCCTGATGGCAAGCTTGGTGGGCTATACTGACTTGCTGACACAGCAGTTTTAGATCCAAAATTCTGAAAAATCATATGCATGGTTGTAAGACCCACGGGAATTATGTAAACAAGTAGTGGGAATGATTTACCTTGTATCTCCACCAATGGAGTTTGAATGCTTGTCTGATGATCCAACTTTTGATCCATTTTTTGGCTCACTATGGCTTTGCATCCCCACAGAAAGGGCTGTACTTGACTTGCCCCTCTAAACAGGACAAAGACATAAAATATACCAAACAATTTTGGGCCATATGAGTTGCCCCTATTCAACAATCAAGGACACTCAAATAGTTTAACCTAACATATTGAAAGGCACTAAAATATACCTGAAACTGTGAAGATGCTGAGCTGTCAAGGGTACAATTCAGGCCATATGAGGCACTCACATCTCTGTTATGAGCAACCCCTTTCTGTAAAACAAACACTAGGAAGTTAATCCCTATATATACATAATTAAATTTCAGAAAACAATATAGTGAGGTATTTGTGTGAACCTCTGTTTTAATCTTCATCTGAATTGAGACAGATGAATTTTGTGCTCTCTTTGGCATGGTTATGGACGTGTTAACCTGAGTGTTTGCACAGGTGGTAGAGGTATTATGCCGACCCTTCTATGAGTTAGTACTGAATTAGTATATATGCCCATTCATTAAACTTTGAAAAATATTATAAAACTATAACCTTTGTCATAAATACCTTGCTGCTTAATTGATTGCTTTGAGTAATAACTTCAGGAGTAGTAGGGGCATCAGACCTTTTGCCATTTATGTTTGCTTGGGTGCTCTCACTAAGTACAATTGGAGTTGATGGGGCAGTAGTCTTTTTCCCTTTGTTACCCCCTCTTGTTGAGTTCTTCTGCTTTCCAGCCTGTGAGTGAGGTTAAAAATGTATATGTATGAAGAGCAAAACAAAACAAAACAACAATTTAAACAACAATAAGTGTACCTGCTTGGTTGATTGGCTTTGCTGTGTCAGAACTTCTGGAGTGGTTGGAGCAGCATCCCTTCCCTGTATGCACCATTTGCAACAAAATATAGACAACTAAATTATTCAATGTAATGCTAATCTTCCAAATTATACTATCTCACAATCAACAAATTTACCTTTTTGGCTTGTTTCACATGTCTCTCTGGTGCTCCATGGGTGAGAGGAGCAGCACTCCTTGCATTGATGCTAACCCCAATAGGAGTGTGATTGGCTCCTCTTTGCTGTGACATAAAGATTAATTAGTGGATGCATCCACCAGACATCACATATTTGATAAAAATAGTCAGAGTTTGAGTCTAACCCTTGTCCTCATGCTGGTTTGTGTAGATTGACTGTTAGCGGTTGGATATGGAGTGCTTAATTCCACCTCAGTCTGTTGTGTCCCCTGATCAGATCCAACATGCATTGCTTGAGTGTTGCTCCCACTGCATCCACCACCCATTTCAGCCTTCTTCTTAGCACACCCCTTAGCATTGTGGCCTTGAACACCACAGTACCCACACTTCACATTCTTTTGAGTTCTTTTAACTCTCTTGGGATTAACAGTTGACACCATCAAAGGCTTGCCTCTGCATTTCCTCTTCTTAGTCACTTGTTCATCAGGTTCAACTCTTCTAACAGTTTCTGGCCTCCCAACTGTCCTGCCACCATTAGGTGGCAATGGTGGCATGAAGTTAGTCTTTGGCCACTCCTTCCTACCATTCAAAGGTATGATGGCATGCTTGTACACCTGCAAATAATTGTATACACTGTAACAGGGGTCAATGTAGTCCCACACATCCAATCCTTGTGCAGAAAGTGCACTAACAGCATGGATACATGGGATGCCTGTCAAATCCCATTTCCTACATCCACAGCTGTTATCCTTAATGTTCACCCTCCAAACATCACCATTGCTACAATTGATTGAATAAACCACATCAGTTGACTTATAAGGTGTGCATTGAAGCACATGTGACCCTAACATCTTATCCACCAATTGTCTTATTTTGGGGCACCAAGTTCTCTTCCATTTTTCCCTTGCCCTATCTCTATTAATCTGCAGTCTAGTCATCACATATTGCATCAACCAAAGCAACATTGCCAGTATAGGTTGGTCCCTGGCATCTAAAATGCAAGAATTGAAAGCCTCACATCCATTATTGAGCAAGATATCACACTTTGGTTGTGTACTGAAGTGTGATTTGTTCCACTGATGTGGAGGCTTCCCACTAATCCATTTGTACGCATCCTCATTCAAAGCCCTCAACTCATACATCCTACACTCCCACTGATTAAAAGTTGTGGACATAGCAGCTTTCCATAGAGCATCTTTCAAATCGGCAGCAGAAAAACCAGCCCTTTTGAAATTGCCATGCAAGTGTCTGACACAAAACCTGTGATCTGCTCCAGGGAAAATCTGCTAAAATGCTTGAAGTAATGCTTTCTGTTTGTCAGACATAAATGTCCATGCTGCATTTGTCTTTATATCCAGATCCATCTTTATCAATGAGAAGAACCAAGACCAGTTATCACCATCCTCCACATCAACAACAGCCCAAGCAATTGGATATGTGTTGTTGTTGGGATCAACTCCAACAGCAGTGAGCAAGACTCCTTTGTGAGGCCCTTTCAAGTGAGCCCCATCCACCCCTATTATTCTTCTACATCCAGCTTTGAACCCCATCTTCAAGGCCCCCAAACACATGTAAAACCTCTCAAAAACAGACCTACCAAAGTCCCTATTCACTCCCAGTATCACAGTTGAATTAGGGTTGGTCCTCTTAACTTCTTCAGTAAAATCCCATAATGCAGCATATTGTTCTTTAGAGTCTCCATTTAAGATTCTCAATGCATGAATCTTTGCCCTATAAGCCTGCTGCACAGAGACCTATACCCCCAGGTCATGCTTCACATCTTTTATGAATCCCCTAACATCTCTCTTGGGATCATTCTTAAACCTGTGTATATACCTCCTAGCAATCCACTTCGACTTCAAATTTTTAACCTTAGATATATTAGAACACCTGTGCTTGTCATGATAATAACAAATTCTAAAAGCTCCCTCTTCTTCTGGTACATTGACAGCATTAATCCTCCATTTACACTTTATCCCCATGCACTTGGCATAGAACCTCCTTTTGTCATTCTTGATGAGCTTGATATGTCTCATGGTCTTAATTGCATGAGAATTAATAGCTTCCCTAAATAGACTTTTAGAACGAAACTTCATGCCCAACTGGAATTTAGGATCCCAAATATCAGCCTCTCTAAATACTGGAAACCTAACAGCTTCACCCTCTGAATCAGTCCCCCTCACACTAATCAACTCATCACAGCTGTTCACCACATTTTCATCTCCTGAATCACTTTCTGTGTCATAATCTGAGCTTTCAACTCCATTATTGCTAACTGGACCTGTTTCATCCACACCATCCCCTGCTCCAGTGTTGTTTTCATCACCAGCAATGTGATCTTCCAAACAAGCTTGAAGCATATCATCCACAGCCTTTTTACTAACAGCCTTCCCTTTCTCAGTGTCACTTTTCAAATCCTCATCACTTTCAGGAAAATGTTCTAGTACATTATCAATATCATCATCATCTTCATCTGCATTTGCATCACCTTCGTCATCTTTTTCATTCTCACTCTCACTATCACTATCATATACCTCATCAAATGTATCTATTTTATCAACACAGTTAACATAGACATCCATTACCCTTTCATAGTTGCTTGACATTCTAGACAGAAACTCTGTCTTTATCTCATCATCATTTTCCACAAGATTAAATCCAACACCCTCTCGCAAAATATACAGACCCTTCACTATAATCAACCCCACATCCTCACATAATTTTAAAATGCCCTCGATACTTACATGGAGTGGGCCGACGTAATCCACCACACAAAAACTCCCATCTGCGTATCTTAGGCTTGGATTGTAAACAAATTTTTTCCCGTAATGAAGTTTCAGGGTCACTAGGAGCTTCGAAGCTCCTGCAAACATGTGAAAATTATGAAATTAATAACCAGGCATCAAAATAGGGTACTAAAACCATAAAATATAAGCTTAGAACTACACATTATACAAAATTTCAACAAATGCGTGGATATACCGTAATTTGGCGGGGGATCGTGAATTTTTTACGAAGGCCGAATTCTTCGATTCTTCAAATATCGACCCATGATAGGACCCGACAGGTGAGTCTGAGTGTTTAAATCGAAGAATAGTGAGCGTATTCAAACAATTCTTCGACAATTTGGGGTTTTTTGAAAATTAAGGTTTTCGAAGTTTCTTCAATTTGGGGGTTTTTTCAGCTAAGGGTTTGGGCTAATAAATGTGTCTGAACGTAATTTTGGTCTGAACGTAATTTGTATAAGCAGTGGGTTTTTTAAATTTGAGTGTTGTGCGTTTTTTAAAAATCGCGATTTGTTTTTTTTTTTTTTTAATAGCTTACGTGGCAATTAAGTGGCGGGGGATGTGGCACTTTTTGGACACGTGGCGTTGACCGTGGTCAAAATCCCCAAATTTTGTCCAGGTTCACGTCCACGTAAGCGATTCCGGCGAGATTTTCGCAATTCCGGCGCCGAGGCATCAAAATTGATAAAATTTCCAAATTGGGGCATCAATGTTGATGGCTTCCTCATTGTGGCACCACTATTGAAATCGTGACTAGTTGAGACACCAATTTTGATTTAATCCCTACGGCGCATGATCATACATTAATTGCGTTTTAGTTTATTTCAAATATTGTTATCCCAAGGAACGTACATTATAAAAGCATAGACCGAAAAAACATTCAGAATGATGAAATAATGTATGAAAAGTTTCATTGTTTTTTTTGGATAAAGTTGACTATAGATGAACAGATAAGACCATGCTTCAGTTAAAGTCTCCACCGCCTCAACCGTTACCGACCATATCCGTTATTGCATCACTCCTCATCTTACTACTTCTTTACTATAATTAAAATGAAAGTGGCACACTGTCTGCTTCTTTCAAAAATTGCGTATTTTGTTTATGTTGCCAGAGTACACTTATAAATTGAAAAAAATAAAAATGTATTTCAAAATAAATTAATTTTCAGAAATTCCAATTTAAAAAGAGATCTAACCTAAACGGCTTCCACCTTCTATGTTTCAACAACTCCATTTACCAACGCAACTTGATACTAGCTATTTGATTATATATTACAGATGAGTCTCACAACTATGTCAAGTGACAAGTATCTTTTCTTCTTATCATGCATAGTATACATAACATACAATATATAACATGTGCATTGTAGCAATTATTAATTCAAAAATTTCCGAACTAAGCTAAAAAAAAATTAAATGGTGAATTATCATACAATTTTCTAATTGGGCAAGACTCATCCAGTTTTTTTTAGAAAAATCATCATGGGTGTAGTCATGCAAATTATTAAATGTTTATCTGTAGCTACTAGATTCATCTATATGATACGGGAACTAAAACATATCAAGATATAGCACGGTGATTATTTTGTTTTTTTAATGAAGTGTTGTATTAGAGTTCCACTTGTGTCTGACAAGTTTTTTTATTTTGATAAGCGAAAATTTTATTAAAAGAGAAGGGTTGTAGTATAAGGGATACTCCAGCAAAAGAAAATTACAAAGTACAACTTAAAGGTGTGTTCGACTATTCTGCAAAAGAATACGAAAAGGCTTGCACTCTTGCTTTAATCCAACTCCAAATACGGACTTTGACTAGCTCAACAACTTCAGACAACAAACATTGTTTTCCTTTAAGAATTTTACTATTTCTCGCATTCCAAATCTCCCAACAGACGAAGAGCCAAATAGAACGCCAAGGGAGTGTCTGACAAGTGACGACTTAATCATAAAGATTTTTTATATATGCTGTAACTCTGTTTAATATATATAATATAAAAAACGTAATATTAATGAGTAATCCACCGATGAAGTACTCCAACTTATCCCAGCTTAATGGCTGCGTGTATGTTCTGGTGTTTACATTTAAGAGATCTGTTTGTGGAGATCGATAGTTAATAACTTTAGTAATACGATGATCATGATTCATGTACACATATTGAACAGAATAGTAATTGACATTTTTAATAGTTCAGATTTTAGAACAGAAATTAAATATATTTTTGCAAGTAACTAAGGACAAATACTAAATGGTTGTGAAGTATATAACCTCGCGTAAATAGTTGTTTTAAGCGTGTGGAATTAGTGGGAGTTGGTTAGTTGAAAGTACCAACTGTCGTTTCATAATGTCATTTTCAAGACTTACACGTATGCTTTGGTTACTTAAGTTGTTGCGAAATTTTGACTTGATCTCCTAATATTTTGGAAGGGTGACATACTAGAATACGGCGATAATTTAGGATAATCAAATAGCAACGGGAAATTAACAACCATATCTGAGTCTGACTAGTGGCTAGAAAAATGCGTTGTAACATTTGTAGTTATAGCAATGGTGCGTATCAAAACTTAAAGTTGCATTGAACATTTTATTTATATAATAAAAAGATGTCATTAAAAATCTTTTAGATTCTTCTTTTTTGTTTGTTTGGCTAGGTAATCGTAGAACATATGTTTAATTTTAAGATACTGATATAATTATCATCTCAACGAGAATTACAATTTTTTCTTAAAACAACAGTGATCATTGTGCATAACCGTATCAGACTAGTAAGGAGCTAAAGGCAAATTCCCATGCGTTTCCTAAAAAAACATCGAAATATTTCTATATTCGATTTTATCGAAAAGAAACCTCTAAATAGTTTCCAATTGGACGAAAATATCTTTTAAATAGTATTTTATTTTGTGTCGGCAAAGGCTTGGTTGTTGATTCATAACCAGGAGTAGCATGTCGTTTGATAATAATGTGAAGACATATATCAATTTGTTACTTCTGAAGTGAATCGAGAGACTTTGTTTAAAGCCTGAAGATAGAAAACCAAGTGTCAAACACAGTGAGGAAACACATACATGCAATTGCGTAATATTATGTTAAAGTTGACTATATACTTAAGTACAAAACTATAACCACAAATATATATTTTTTTAAGAAGAATCTAACCAGCTGTGCGTTGTCACATCTATATTTCCAATTAACCTAAAGACTGGGATTTGAGTCATTTTAAATTTTAACCGGTAATAACCTACAAATTCAGTACCAAATGTCATATAATAATAATAATAAATAATAATAATAAACCACGTTGAATGGAAAAAAAATTGGACCCCAGACTTGGGAGAATTTGATGAATAAAGAATGACCTACACGGCAGCTCACTAGGTCTTGGCACGTAGCATTTGAAGTATGACGATTTCATAGAACCATAACGCTCATATCCGCAAGCAACCAACATAGTAAACAATTTTGCTAATATTAAAACTTTGGTCCTTAAATGTGTAGGCTATAGCTTCTGTGATTTAGCTATTTAATGTGAAAATTTGCATTTTTAGTTCTCTAATGTGCAAGAATTTGATTCTGGACCGATTGTGTTACAATCTTTAATTAATTTTGTCCTAAAGAGGCACCTGAAAGACACATGCGCGCCTGGAAATTCTTTTTCACGGGTAATTTTTCATCTTTAGTCATTTAATTTGTGTCATATATATATATATATATATATATATATATATATATATATATATATATATATATATATATATATATATATATTCTTTTATGTGCTGAGCAATAGATATTTCTCATTGTACTTTACACCGTTAATATTTAAATTTGAAAATATATTTTTCTTCATTTGACTAAGCTTTTCGAAGCCACGGATAAGAGAAAATCCTGACTTCGCCCCTGATCAACTAGGTATATGAAAAGTATCTTTATAATTTGATCAAACATAAATTTCACCTCTCACAGACATATATAATTAATACTTTCCACCCCGAAAACGAAAACACGCTTAATTAAAGGAAGAACGTCCCACGTAGAACAAACCAAAAGAGACACAAACAATACATATATTTTTTAGTGAAACGAGTGTTACTAGGTTTTTCTTATATATACATCCCGTGATCTGCAAAACATAACAAGAAAAGAACAACTTTAAAACATTTCCAAGGTCACTACTTTATGTACAACATATGCATCACTCGACAGCCTATACACATACAAGAAACAAGCTACGCCGCAGAAGCCGGCTTGATCTGTTTGTACACAACCACGGCCTTCGACTTAGCCGTGACCACATTTTTGCCATCAAGTACACTAGAATCATTCCCCATAGTGACTTGATTAGCCACATCCGCATTTAAATTCAAAGATTCGTCGTGATAGATATCATTCCATCTCTCAACGAGCATTTTGATATCAGCTCGGTCCATATTCTCTTCTCTCCCATTGAACCGCCAAGGCTTTGAACCTGTAACGCAGTAATGGACCACTTTCGCCTGGCTGAGATCAATCCATTGCGGGTGGCGCCACAACATTGCTACCAACGTATTGTAAATGGGGGAAATCAACTTTGAAATCTCTCTAAAGTACATGTTCAGGAAATCCTGCACGTTTGCACATTGCAATCATGATACCACAAACGATCAAAATAGCAAAACCTAATATAGAACCCAAGCGTAACTTAAGCTTACAACTTGCTCAAGTTACAACATACACTTTACTGAATTACCGTTTCATCTTAAATTTAAAATTAGTAAGAGATTGAACATTTATAATCTTACATAAACTCTCCAACAACGCCCTTCAAGTACATGTAGGCCTGATTACAACTATTTCTGGCATGACTTTGGGATTGAAAGACCAATTTTCTTTTATCTAGCTGTCGCACCGTATTGCACTACTGTCTCATTTAAAAGTTCCACAAGTAAGGTCCGGAAGAGCCCTAGATATTTATATTTTTGTAACTATTGCCCGACACCTATTACATTTCGAAACTTGAAAAATATTGCATGAACATAATACTATTACTGAAAAATACTTGGGAGGAAGAAAAACCCAAAGTAACACTTTCGTAAACTGTAGACTTCTTAAATTTATGGAGTCAAGAGCCCAATTAGATTTTTACTAGTAAGACAGTTCTCCAGATGGAGCATCTTTCAAAATTTTAAAGTTTGATTACAGTTAAATATATTTGATAAAAGAAACAACTATGCAATTCATCATAATCCTGTATTAAAAAGAAGGAATAAGATAAATCATAATCTGGTGCAACCAAACACTACACATAATATGCAGCAGTTCTGAATAAGCAAGTTTTTATTGATATATCGTCACGTAAAGCTAAACTAGTCATGAGTTTTGTGTTATATATACCTGCTCAGCAAATGGGGTTGGAGGTGTAATCTTGAAGGTGTACAAGAGATCATTATATGTGTCGAGACTGGGTTCAAAAATGAACATGCCACCATTGAAATAAAAAGGCGGCTCAGACCCGAGCACTTTAGGCCATGGGAGCTTCTCGGGACATGGCTCCCCGTACATGTCGCACAGGCAGTCCACCACACCATAGAAATGACCGCTCGGCATATCAAAGAGTTCGTCGTCTGTTGTCAAAAACTTGAATGTCTGCATCCATGTATATCATTCTGTTGTACTCCACAAACTACACTCCAGATTAAAAAAAAAAAAAAAACCTGTCAACATTCATTAATAAACAACAATATGAGAAATCGATCCCTTCCTGCCGCCGGAACTTGAACTAGTCGATCAACACCTTAATCAGGCCACTCTAGGGCTAAAAGTTATAACTAAGGTCTGAAATCTTGTGCAATATAGACGAAATCTTTGCTGAAAATTGCATGATCAATAATTTCTTCAAATTACTACTAGAGAAAAAATTAATATAAAACGTCTAACGTCTCTATCGGCTAAACTTTTAGTATACGTGGTCATTTAATTCTTTATTTTGTACATTCTTCTTTCACGAAGACATTAGCTACTATCTCATTTGGCTTCTCCATCTATAAAGAGGTATACACAATCTAACTCGTTTCTAATTTAAAAATCTAAGGAAGTTCTATTTCAATCGGACCATTGCAACCAAAATGTGAGTTTTAAGTCAAAAGAACCGTGGTGCACAAGAAAACCACACAAAGTTCAACTTCTGAGGAAAGTAAATCCAATCACAGATTTCTTCAAAAGAAATTCATCACAATGTACACGAGTGCCCCTCAACGGCCACAAACTCAAAATGTGAGTAGCACTAACAGTACAACAACTAGAGAAAGGAAAGAGCATTTGCAGTCATATGTACTTGTGAATGCCCTATAAGAACCTACGATTCACAAATAGAGATGTCGGTATGAATAGGACACATGTATTGCGACACAACAGAAATACATGAATAAATTCACTATTAATGACGGTATATATATATTCTGAGGTTATAATAAATTCAGCCATAACTAAAGAAATTAAGTGTTACATTCTAAAAAACGAGGAAAAATTAGAACTGAATTTAGAGAACCATATTTATTATATTAATTTTAGTTTCAAACCTAAGAAGTACTGAACGCTTGTAAAAAAAGTTTTAAGAAAAAGACAATCGAAAACTCCTATGTCCTACATCGACTTGCAAAGTTTTTGTTATTGTAAAATTTCATCAAGAAAACTTAAATAAAAAGAGAGATCTTATGAGGTGCAAAACACGATCGGACATATTGTATTCTTGATTAATATACTTTTGCTTTTATTATCAAATGCGCGCACCTGATCACTACGGATCAAAAAAGAAGTATACAACAAACTGAACATCGTATACCGTAACTTCTAGAAATATATCCAGTATTTACGTCAACACTTATTCTACAATGCATGGGCAGTTTTGGAAATTGAATCATACTATATACATATTTTCTTTTTGGTGAATTGAATCATCATATATAGTATACTAAATTGAATCATATATACTTTATTGGACGCTCGTCAAACATGCTAACACAAACGATTTCAGCACACCACGTGTCGTGTCGCCAATTAAAACTAAATAGTCAACATATACACATGGAGCACGTCTTCAACACGTACAAGTGTACCTCGAACACACTTCTGTAGTTACTTCTATGATATTCATATGCTTGTTATATGAATTTTCTCATTTATCTATTGGAATCCAAGATGATAATTTTAAGCCAAAAAAATAAAAAAATTCTATCTATTAAAATTTATATTGATGATTCACATACATATTGTAAAATTTATTGGTGTGAAAAATATTCTTCTGATTATTTTCCGAGAAACATTTAAAACCTTTGATCTTAAAAATAAGGAACTTTACCTCCCAAATCCTTAGCTTGGAGTAGTTGATGACATAATAAGCCATGGCGTGTTATGCAATAATCAGGATATTAAGAAACATGCACAAGAAAAGCGATAAAAAAGACACGGAATTTGGTAACCCAGTTCGTCAAAAGACTACGTCTGGGGGCGCTGCCAAGCCAGGATTTTCTCTACTAGTTTCTGATGAGTCTTACAATGAATCAATAGAATTACACATAGGTGGGCTATTTATAGTTTTACATAAACCCTGCAACTCCTAGGTATTTTAGGATTCTACTCCCAGGGTTTCCATATTAACTAGGTTTCCATATTAACTAGGATTCCTCTTCCTAGACTAACTGAATTCCTGTTTCCCAAACCAACTGGGTCTCCTCACTCCTAGGCAATTCAAACTTCACAACCCAACAATCTCCCACTTGAAGACTGAATCCATATGTAATCATCTCTCCAACTTCTCAATAGTAAAACCCGCAAGCATTGACAGCGCCATCCTCGAACTTCTCAAGTTCCAAGGCCAGTTGAAGCCATGCATAGCTTCAACTTCTCTAAGGTCACAACCTTAGTCAACATATCAGCAGGATTCTCACTTCCCGGAATCTTCACCAGCTGCAAAATCTTCTTTTCCAAGAGATATCGTATATAATGATACTTCAAATCAATATGCTTCGTTCTTGAATGAAAAGCCGGATTCTTAGCCAAGAAAATAGCACTTTGACTATCGCTGTAGAGAATGCTATTTGTCTGCCATTTTCCCAATTCACACAAGAAATTCTGTAACCATACCATCTCTTTACTGGCCTCCGTCACTGCTACATACTCAGCTTCTGTAGTAGATAAAGCCACGATCTTCTGCAACTTAGAACCCCAAGAAATCGCTGTACCGCCCAACGTAAACACATACCCGGTAGTACTTTTCCTACTATCCAGATCTCCTGCCATATCAGCATCAACATAGCCATTCAACTCTGTGCTTTTGCCTGAAAAACACAATGCTCTGTTTGTGGTACCCCGCAAGTACCTAAAGATCCACTTCACTGCTTCCCAATGTTGCTTACCCGGTCTGCTCATGTATCTACTCACAACTCCCACTGCATGCGCAATATCTGGTCTAGTACACACCATAGCATACATAAGACTGCCAACTGCTGAAGCATACGGGATCTTCTCCATGTAAGCGTGCTCCAAATCACTGTTAGGTGACTCCTTCCTGGACAGCCTGAACTGACTACCTAATGGAGTACTCACTGGCTTTGCATCTTGCATACTGAACCTCCTCAAGACTCTCTCGATGTATTCACCTTGCGAAAGATACAACTTTCCTGCCATCCTATCACGATTTATACGCATACCCAGGATCTGTTTGGCTTCTCCAAGATCCTTCATAGCAAACCGTTCAGACAATTGCTTCTTCAACTTATTCACTTCTTGAACACAAGAACCCGTTATCAACATATCATCAACATATAATAGCAAAATAATAAAGCCAATGTCAAACTTCTTAACGTAGCAACAATGATCAGCATTGCATCTAATAAAATTAATATCATGCATGAACCCATCAAACTTCATATACCACTGCCTCGGAGCTTGTTTTAGGCCATACAAGCTCTTCTCCAGCTTACACACAAGCTCACTGTTACCTTTAGACAAGTACCCTTCAGGTTGTTTCATGTATATATCTTCCTCAAGATCACCATGAAGAAAAGCTGTTTTCACATCCATCTGCTCTAAAAACAAATTCTCTGCAGCAACTATACTCAAAACCATCCTGATGGTCGTTAGCTTCACAACAGGAGAAAATATATCTATATAATCAACGCCTTCTTTCTGTTGGAAACCCTTCACAACTAACCTTGCCTTGAAACGCTTACTTCCATCTGCTTCCTCTTTAATCCTGTAAACCCACTTGTTATGCAGTGCCTTCTTGCCCTTTGGGAGCTCAACGAGTTCCCAAGTTTTGTTAGACTTCAGGGAATTCATCTCATCTTCCATTGCAAGCTCCCACTTGCTCGAATCATCACTCTTCATAGCTTCTGCATAACATTCTGGCTCACCACTATCAGTCAATAATAAATAGTGTAAAGAGGGAGAATACCTTTCCGGAGCCCGGTGTTGTCTACTCGATCACCTCAAAGGAGCCTCCGGAGTACGCGGTTCTTCCTCAACAACAACCTGTTCATTAGGAACCTTTCTCACATCTGAATTAGAAATATCCAATTCCACAACTTTAGAGCATTCAACCCCAGTTCATGCATTGTCAGTATTTGGTGCACCCAATCTGTCTTTGTACATAATTTGTTCATTAAATATGACATCCCTACTACGAATTATTTTCCGATTCTGATCATCCCAAAATCTATAACCGTATTCATCACCACCATATCCAATAAACGTACACTTCACAGATTTAGCATCCAACTTACTTCTAGCAGTACTGTCAATATGCACGTAGGAAACACAACCAAAAACCCTGAGAAAAGATAGATTTACCTCTTTGCCACTCCAAGCCTCCTCCGGTATGCCATTATCCAGAGGAACTGATGGTCCTCGATTAATCAAGAAAGCTGCAGTGTTAACTGCATCTGCCCAAAACATCTTCGGTAATCCACACTTCAACCTCATACATCTAGCACGCTCGTTCAAGGTTCTGTTCATACGTTCTGCAACTCCATTCTGTTGCGGGGTTCCTTTAACTGTCTTCTCCATGCGAATGCCATTTACTGCACAATACTCTTTGAACTCAGCAAGTTCGTATTCACCTCCATTGTCAGATCTCAGACACTTCACATTAAGACCAGTTTCGGTTTCTACCAATGCTCTCCACTTTTTGAAAACATCAAAAGCTTCAGATTTATGCTTAAGGAAATATACCCATAATTTCCTCGTGGCGTCATCAATAAAAGTCATGTAATATGATGACCCACCAAGAGATTTCACCGGGGCTGGTCCCCATAGATCACTATGCACCAACTCCAACTTCTGCTTCTTCAGGGTTCTGCCAACCTTCGAAAAACTGACCCTTTTCTGTTTTCCGAATACACAGTCCTCACACAAACCAATGTCAACTGTTTTAAGTCCCGGCAATTTACCTTTTGAACACAGATGTTTCAATCCCCTTCTCACTCGTGTGGCCAAATCTGCAATGCCACAAATCTGCATCACTCTTTGCACCTGCAACAGCAAGACTTTCCTGATCGATGGTGGTCATATACAATGTACCCTTCTTCAATCCCCGAGCCAAAACCATGGCCCCTTTGGTTACCTTGTAAGCACCAGAACCAAAGGACACCTGATAACCGTCATCATCCAGCTGCCCTACAGAGATCAAATTTCTCTTTAAACCCGGAATATGTTTCACGCTACGCAACATCCACACAGATCCATTCACTGATTTAACCCGAACATCTCCCCTACCTACAATTTTGAGAGGTTCATCATCAGCAAGATAAACCGTACCAAAATCTCCGGAAATATAATTCTCCATTATATCACCATTAGGGCAAGCGTGATAGGATGCTCCAGAATCCAAAACCCAGGATTCTAATGGACTGCACACACTCAAGATTAATGCATCACTAATCTCATTAGATGCCGCGTTTGCTGAGTTTTCTTCCTTATTATCAGTGCTCGGAGCTTTACACTGGCGTCTGAGATGACCCATCTTATGACAGTTCCAACATTCAATGGAACTCATGTCCTTTTTTGGCCTGCTTTTATTTCTCGACTTTGATCTACCTCGATTCGACTTTCTTGTTTCTGATCTGCCTCTATTTTCTGTACTCAGAACTGATCCCGAAGAACTATCCGATTCTTTCCTGCGAATTTCTTCACTAATAACCAGGTCTCTCACTTCGTCAAACTTCAACTTTACCCTCCCCGCAGAAGCACTAACAGCTGTAACTGTCCCGCTCCAACTCTCCGGCAAAGACGACAACAAAATTAGGGCTCTAACTTCGTCATCAAAATCAATTCCGACAGAGCTCAATTGTGATGTAATCAGATTGAACTCGTTCAGATGATCAGAAACTACAGAATTTTCTGTCATCTTCAGGTAAAACAGACGTCTCATCAGATGAACTTTGTTCGCTGCCGACGGCTTTTCGAACATGTCTGCTAAAACTTTTAGCACGTCTTTCGTGGTTTTCTCTTTCGCCGTATGAAACGCCACGTTCCGCGATAGAGACAAACGCACCGCACTCATCGCCTTCCTATCCAGCACAGTCCATTCCTCTTCCGGCATGTCCTTCGGTTTGTCCTTCAGAGGTTTCCACAAATCTTTACCATACAGGTAATCCTCGATCTGCATCCTCCAGAACCCGTAATCCGAACCATCAAACTTTTCGATCGGTGATTTTCCCACATCCATCGTGATTACTCCCACTCAAACCTGAGCTCTTGATACCACTTGTTATGCAATAATCAGGATATTAAGAAACATGCACAAGAAAAGCGATAAAAAAGACACGGAATTTGGTAACCCAGTTCGTCAAAAGACTACGTCTGGGGGCGCTGCCAAGCCAGGATTTTCTCTACTAGTTTCTGATGAGTCTTACAATGAATCAATAGAATTACACATAGGTGGGCTATTTATAGTTTTACATAAACCCTGCAACTCCTAGGTATTTTAGGATTCTACTCCCAGGGTTTCCATATTAACTAGGTTTCCATATTAACTAGGATTCCTCTTCCTAGACTAACTGAATTCCTGTTTCCCAAACCAACTGGGTCTCCTCACTCCTAGGCAATTCAGACTTCACAACCCAACATGGCGAACTGCGTCTGATTCTCCGGCGGATAAACCGGCACGATTTCTCTCACTATGCACCCTTGATCCAACAGCATGCGGCGGTCCTCAACCGGAACATCCGGTAGTACCGCCACGACGAGAGGGTAAGTAGTGTTTACTTTCCTCAGCCCTTTGGCTAACCCCACCACGCCTTTCACGTAGTCGCCGTTCCCGGCCAAGAACGTGACGTAAGCACGGTTCTGAAGGCTACTGGATTTGGCTGAACCGGGTAGCAGCCATTTGTGACTATTGTGTGTGTTTATTTAACAAAAACTGAAAGTAAGGAAGTTTGTTTTTAACGAAGAGGAAAATGTGAAGACTTTGTTGTGTTGTTTGTTTACACTTTGCTGGGGTTAATTTGAGGGCTAAGGTTCAGTCGGTTCATATCGAAGGTAGTTAGTGTGGATGTACGCTCGAAAAAATTATTAAATACACGCGGTCGCGTCATGACCACGCGGTGAACAAATGGTTGAGATTAAATGTATGTTTTAAATTATAGTAAATATTTTACACTCCATCTAATTACATTTACACTTAATGACGAATTGGTTATACTATCTCATCAGCTGCGGCACCTAATAGAGAGCCAGGGATTTTTTATGTTAAAACCTAAAGAATAGTGAGGATCTGCCGTAAGTCTCACTTTTGTGTTCCGTTTTATGTAAATACTATTTGAGACGACGACACGTGACTTTAATGTTTGTATCCAAAAATTAGGAGTTAGACGGGTAATGTTTCGTCGATTTTAAAATATGAAAGGTGAACAATTAAATAAGACAATAGAAAGCATAGACCGAAAAGAATGAAGAAGGGTGAAATATGCATGAGAAATTGAGAAGTTTCCTTGTTCTCTGGATAAAGTTGACTATATATAGATCAATAGATAAGACCATCCTTCATATAAGTCTCCACCGCCCCAACGGTCACCGATCATATCCCAGGATTCTATCACTCCTCATCTTACACTACATTACTAACATGTGGTCCTACAACTATTGGACAGGGTCTTTTTTTGGTGATCGATTCTATGATAAATGTTTTAATTAAGTAGCATAAAACTCGAAACGATAAATAGATTCAGGCAAGAAATTTTATTGCCTTTTACTCTTTTTGTATATAATATTAATTGTTGATATATGGAAAAAGAATACAAACCTTTTATAAATTCAAATAACGATTACATTACTTTGAAGTGTAAATAAAATATAATAATATGTGATCTTTTTAGGCAATACAAAGCATAAAATAATAGTAGTTTGTATAATTTTACAAACATGTGGGGTGGTTTGTGTAATTTATTCATAGTTCAGGGGTAGTTTGTGTAATTTTTAGTCGAACATGTGCATGTTGCATGCATTTTCAGGCGGTGAACATTGTTTTATAACAAAAAAGAATGAATTTAGTAATTTCGGCACATTAGAGGACTAAAAAAAATTTGAAAGTTCACATTAAACGACCAAAGTCGTACATGGCATACATTAAGGACTAAAGTTGAAAAATTCGGGGGGGGGGGGGGGGGGGGGAGGGGGGGAAGGAGGGGATTACGAAAGAGCATGAACGTCATTGATGAATCCATAATGTTTTATTTCCTATCATTTGCTTCTTAAGCTTACGTCCTAACTTAACATTACGAGCTCATATAAATCTATAGATTTTTGATGAATCTCATGAACATTAGTGGAGAGACAATGTGAAGTTAGGCATATGAAGTGAGATTGTCCAATTTGGGATACTCGTTCTTATAAACTTATCCAAGAAGCTCACCTCATTATTGCATGAGAAAACTGTGCAAATCAGTTTCACAATGGAGACTTGTATATGATAATTTAGATAACTTCGTGTTGCGACAAAGAACTTTGATTTTTCTGATTCATTTCTTTGTCATTAGTTGATTGTGAGGCTCTCATGTTATATTCATTATTTATATGATGAAGTGTTGCAAACTTATTTGTTTAGAGGATGATTTAGTTTTTATTTTGTTTTTCTTAGTTTTGGTTTTGTTGCTCGAGGTCAACCAACTGAGTAAGTTTTGGGTGTATTTGATGGGTTCTAACATACTCATATTGAGTATGTTTATTTACTTACTTATTTGTCAATTCCTATTTATTCTATGTTGTTTTTTTTTTTTTTAAGTTGTTTTCATGTTTTCTAGGTTTAAAATAGACTTTGGCCAAAAAATAACAAAATCTCAGACAAAACTTGTCTAAATGGCGTGGCTTGAGGCACTACTACAACACAACCAACACCGATTAGCGGAAAATAAAAAAGATTCTAGAGCTTGGGATGCAAGCACGACTAGCCCATAATGTGTCTTTACCTAGTACACAACTTCATGTGGATGCACCAAAGATACCTTTAGCTACCTTTTTTAATACGATTAGTCATTTTAGTCCAAGATGTATTTGGGGCAACCTTGTGTCCGATCCGCATCGTGTACCATCCAATCTACAAAAGGTCTTCTAGTTAGACACCTTAAGCCACCACCACTTAATGCTAGGACCTAACTTACGTCTACTCCTACTAAATTCTTACTTTAACCTAATATCTAACACTAAAAGCCTATGATACATGACTACGATCGCACCAGAAATAACCTTAGGATCTAGATAGCGTCTATCTACACTCCCAATTAAAAAGAAATCTACCAACACCTACTCGGTCTCCTCCTAAAAGTAGCTATGTGAGAATGATGTCCGCTAGGATCAAAATCAAGGATAGACCGACCCTCCTCATTCCTCTCCTCCAAGCTAAAAAACCCCCAGGAAAATCCTCAAAACCATCTCAACTAATTTCTAAATCTCATTCAAATCAACTCCTCCATCTCGACACCTAATTGAGATCCTCCCAAAACTTATCCTCATTTGGATCTACTTATAGTGCACAAGCACTAAAGACAGCTAGTATCTCATCGCCTCACACAAACTTAGCTAGCAACAACTATCACCTTTTCTTCTAACCTTTACTACGTTCTCAATCAAAAGTTTGTCTACGAGTTTCTACCTACTCCAATGTAACAAAGCTTACAACCCAAGATTCTACAACTATAGCCTTCTCACCTAAAAATAATAACAACCAACTTATAATGATCATCTACATAATATGCATGTGCCTCAGTGACTTCAAAAATTGTATATACCATATATGTTTTCACAAACACGCATCCAGAAGTGGGAGCTTACGGACGGAACCATTGGCTCTCATAAGCAGCAAAACAGCAACATCTTAAGAAAACTGATTGCGCTCCTAGGATTTCGAGTCTGATATGTGAAAATCTACACATGCCATCAATCAATCTAGGAAAATGGAACATGAACCAAGCCTAAGTAAACATGAATAACTTGTATGGAAAAAGAGAACAAAATAGGATTCATGCTGTTGAAAATCTGTGACCAGCTCGATATGTGGTTGAACAGATCATCTTCCCAATAGCGCAACGCGGTCCTTTTGCACTGCTTGTGCCAAATTTATGTCAAAAAGTTCACACCGAATTGGCATTTCCATTTCATAGAAAGGATTCTTCAGAACATAATCTGTGTATAGTTCATAAATATGCTTCAGTAGACTCTCCATGTGCAGCGTCCCGGGCTCACAGACCACAAAGAATTTTGTACCTACAAGAATGGGAAAAAAGAAAAGAAAAACTGATTGTCAATTTCAAATCTTTTGCTTATTACATGATGTGCGTAATATTTAACGGAAAAGTCTCCGTAAAGTTGTTTGAATAGGATTAAGCTTGGTAAATGTTTGAGAATTTCAAACTCGCTTAAAAAACTTTGGAGTTTCTATTTTTAGAATTGCAAGGTTAAATGGATATAGAGGCCAAAGATAAAGAAAAGGATAAAGAAATTAGAAAATAAAGTTTAAATAACTAACTTTTGCCATGTATTTCATCTGTTACCCAATCTTCCACTAACTTTTGCCATGTAATTCTAATAAAAACTCATTCAGAAATTATACTAAATATGAAGAAATAGCTAAGATTGGTCCAGCAGTAACCAAGAAATAACTCATTCTGATAATTTGATAAAAGCTGCTCACGGAAATCGTAACTCACAGTACTGTTTCTGTGACTCAATGATTACCTTAATGGCAGTATTGCTTAAGCTTAAGCATAGAAATTGCTTGCGAAGACATCCAGAATACGCAGGAGTGACTAAAAGATTTTATGAGTTAAATTAGTGAATTTCACTATACCCACACTTCTCCATTCCCATATTCTGTTGTAGATTAAAGGTTTCCCTACTTAATCTCAAGTCTTCTAACTTCTTTACTTCATCATACTAAGGCTACAACTGTTACGGTAGTTGATCACCTTCTCACATAAGAATCCTAAAGAACTTGGAGACGTCAGAAGAGCCACTTGAACTCTTTCAAGTCCGCCTAATTCTCTATCTGTTGTTTCATAGTTAATATTGTAACAATCTCTCTCCTAGGTAGAGCCATTGGTCTAAATACAAAGACGCTAGCACTTTACAACTAAACCTCTTATGCCAACTGTTCATGGTCAGCTAAAGTACAAAGAACATATTGGAATACTAGTGTTATATGGCCGTGCGAAGCTCCAGATGTGTACAGTTTGCAAAACACGATTTAATATCTTTTGTATTTATCAATCTTTCAACACCCAATCCCTAGGTGAGCATAAAGCTTTTGGAGATAAAGTTTAATTTTACAGCCACTTGGATTCATTTACTAATTAAGAGAAGTCCAAAAAGGTGCAGATCAAAGATCAATTCCTTTTGTGTGTCATTCATCACTAAATAGATCATCAATATGTAGGACACACTGAGTTCTTTCCGGCCCAAATTAATCATGAATATGCAGCACCACTGCTGATATAAAACTTGGTAATGAGACAGTACAGAAAATTAAGCTTATTATAAGGTTCATAAGTGTAATGGAAGAAAGGGGGAAGACAAATGAGTTTAGTGTCTAGATTTACATAACAACTTGAACGTCTATTTCCTAGAAAATAAATGTAAAGATAACACAAGGAGAAAATGGCAGAGAATTTTCATATGCACGAGCTTTACCCCTATATGAATATAGTTGTTTCAGCTAAAACTAACTCATATCTATCTCATACTGAATTGATAGATACAAAATGTATAGAGAAACTTCATGACCTTGTAATTGAAGAAAAGAAATTCCTTCAGATCAATCAAACAAGTAAATAACCAGATTCGCCGTCGATAATTCACAGAATTAACAAGATAAAGTATATAGCATTATGATAGTAAGAGAGTTGAACCACAGTAACCTTCGATTTAAACTGAACAACCTCTTTGCACTGGCTCGAAGAAAACAAATTTTCCACAATTCAATCAAGAGAAAATATTCCACAAACGCCACCACATTGCGAAAACTAGCTGTTAAGTCGGAAGAGCTCAAAGTCACATAAACCCCACACGAAAATTCCAAATGAATCGACGTGGGATCAAAGTCACATACCTCGAAACCAGTACCACAACAACAAAACCCCAGAAACCAAACAACACAAAAGAACCATATAACATCACTAATCATCGAAATAAACGAAAACACAAGAGATCACAACAACAACAACAAAAACCCAGAAACCAAACACCACAAAACACCCATAAACATCACTAATCGTCGAAAATAAACGATACCAAAAAAACACGAGATTGAACAAGGAAACAAAGTGTCAAACCAGTGAGAGATTGGAAGCAGTGAAGATCAAAAGTATCAGCTTGAAGAAGCTCAATCCCAGAGCAGCCAGAAACAGGGGACAGCTGCTGAGAAATAGCGTGCATCGAGTGCCAAAGACTGGCTAATCTCAAGCTGTCGTTTGTGTCCATTCGACCAGCTGACCCATAATCCTGTCAAGATTGGATTTTTATTTATTTTTAATGATGTTTGATTCTGTATAATGATGATGATGATGAGATTGGGTTTTAAAGATTTGAGAATAGTAATAGTACCTTGTAGAAAATGAGGCCACCTGATTTGTTGATGATGTAGAAACTGTAAATCGCTGCCATTTTTTGGTGGTGTGATTTGGAGGTCGCTTCAGTTTTGGGGGAGATGGTGTTGCTTAACGAGATCAACTCAATTAGTTGGATTTAAAGCACCAATTGAAAAACAAAAAAAGATAATTAGTTTTCGATTTTAATGTCTATTATTTTCTTGACTCTTTGGAATATATATATATAGAAATGTGTGAATGAACTAATTATTTTTATTCATAAAAAAACTAATTATTTAACAGTAAAACCAGATTCTGATTCTATATATTTTAAAAAAAAAAAAAAAAAGGCGCAGATTCTGATGTTTCTCTTTGGCTATATTGGCCTAGAATAAACTTTAATTTTTCAAAGAAATTGAAACGTAAGACTTATTTTATAAACCCGTCGTGATATTTAGGAAGAATTACACAAATTACCACTGAACTATAGAATAATTATACAAATAATCTCTTATGTTTTACACAAAATACTCATGTAGTTAACTTCTTTAGAAAATTCTAACATAATTGGTAAAATTTCATCCATGCCCTTCCCATAGAAAATTGTAAAAAGAGTTATTTGTTTTTTTTTTTTAGTAAAAAGAGTTATTTCTAATTAAAGAAAAGAAAAAGGAAAAGAGAGAATAGTAAACCCCCCAACCCAACCCGCCACCGCACCCTAGCTCCCGCTCGTGAAACTCTCCTTCGACGTCGTAGTGACCGAGTCAAGCGCGACCTAGTCGAATAAAGCTCTGGTCATTGTCTGACTTATTCAGGTCAAGCGCAATCGGAGCACTTACTTCACGACACGAGTCTTGCATCGTGTTGCAAGCAAGATTGAAATTGCTAGGTCGTTAGTCGCGCGACCTGCCATCTTTGATCATGCAACGGCGCGACCTTCTCCAGGTCGAGCTATTGTGCTACCATTCGTTCGGCAAGGTGAATCAGCGAAGACAACTTCACCAATTTAGTTTCTATTTTTTGCTATTGATTTTAGATATCATAACATAAAAAGAAACTTTTAAACATATTCTATGAAATTTAAATAAGATACAAACTCTAATGTAATAAATACAAACAATAATATGTAAATTCTATAAAAGAAATTCTTTTTGTTTTCTTTTCCAAATTTTGAAATGAATATATATATATAATTTATGAAATTAAAGAATAAGTTATTTGGGGGGTAATTTGTGAACTTCAAGTAAATCTTTTGATGTCTTTATATTATTTCGTTAGTTTTAACACCGTAAGAGGGTAAGTGTAATGTCAAACTTAAAATAATAGTTGTTTGTGTAAATTTTCAAGGATGGTTTGTATAACTTTTCCATAGTTCATGGATAGTTTGTCTAATTCTCCATAATATTTATGCCGCCACAATGTAACAAGGATGGACTATTATTTCAAAGAGCTCATTACTCGATTTAGTGATTGATGTGTAGTATTTTGGTCTGGTGAGTTGTTCAATAACTATGCACTTCACGCTAGATTGATTTAAGTCTGTAGCGTAACCTAAATAAACTTTTGAGTTTGAAAACACCGAGACACCAAATATAAACTACGCATGGGCGAGATCTGGCAAAGTCACTGCGATGCTTAAGTCAGTAATCAATTCCGTAAAATAGAGGTTTAGGTTGAATTTAGATGAATTTGGTCAAAATTCAATCTATCTTTAGAAGAGTTAGATCGAACTAAGGGTAGAGTGAATCGCGCACACTTAGGGCGAAGGTGTTAAGTTGAACATGCACACTTAGGTGGAAAATCGCAACAGGTCCTATGTGGCCCCACAAAATATTCTAAGATCGAGTTTAACTTAGGTCGATTTAAGCTTATGTGTAATGAACAGTAACAATGTACCTCAAAATGATGAAGTAATGACGTATTCATAGAAAATTGTGGCACTAGGGCTTGATGGGCTTGGACTTAATGGGCTTGACATAAGTTGAACATCCGACTTACTAAGGTCGAAAACCTGAATTGTTCATGCTTCACAAGCTTCTCAGGTCGAATATTCAATCTATATTTTCTAAGTCAAGTCGAATATTTGACTTAACAATGAGATATAGGTGTTAGAACTTTGCCACGGGTTTCTGGCTCATAGGTCGATGGATACTCACCAAAATATGTCATACTAGCAATGAAATTAAATTTGCGAAAGATAATGAAATGAAAGAATGTTACTTTAATGTTAGATATTTTTTTTTCCTTTTTCATTCTCGCACTCTTACACTGTATTCAAAAAAGATAATATTTTGGATTGGTAATGTTCTGAAAAATATTTACTCCTATAGGTCTTCTATAGATCATGTAGTAACAATTGTCTACTTATAAGAATAGGCCTCCAATTATAACGTACATCTAATATTACAATTTCACTGCCACAGTGTTTATAATTATAAACTTGATTTATAAAACTATTTAGTTGATATTGTTGGTTAAAATTCGAGCTTTTGGCACTTCACACCTTGAATTAGAATTATTTTGACACTTCCCACCCCAAATTATAGTTGACTTTAATATCCTCCATTTGCAATTATTTTAGCCAAGACCATTCCATGTGTTTAATTAATTCTTACCGACGAAAATACACGAGAAAGAAAAGCTACCATCATAATGTGCCTTCCTAGTTCCTACATTTGCAATCGTGTCCCAAATTTGGCCATGTCTTCTTCAAAAAAGCCATTGCCGCTACCAAACTCACTTCTACATAAACACCTCAACAACTCATTCATGATTCACATCTCAACAACAACTAAAAGAAGAAAATAATACAATGGCAGTTATTGATGAACAGCAGCAGCAATCTCCACCAACGGTGAAGATCAACAAGCTGAAATTCACCTACCCTGGAATCGACGGCCATCCTCCGCCGGGCTCCACTCCTCTGATCGAGGATTTCTCCCTCAATCTCTACCCGGGACAACGCTGCCTACTCGTGGGCTCAAATGGGGCTGGTAAATCTATATTTTGTGAACTGGGTTTGGTGTGATTGTGCTGAAAAAAGTGAAAAAGATTGAATCTTGATTGTGTTTGTTTTGTGGGGTTGATGTGAATTGTCTTTTAGTTTGTGGGGTTTTGTTTATTGTGCTAAAAAGATTGAATCTTGATTGTGTTTATTGTGTGTGGGGTGGATGTGAATTATGTTTTAGTTTATGGGTTTTGTTTGTTATGCTGAAAAGATTGAGTCTTGATTGTGTTTATTGTGTGGGGTGAATGTAAATTATCTTTTAGTTTGTGGGTTTTGTTTGTTATGCTGAAAAGATTGAATCTTGATTGTGTTTATTGTGTGTGGGGTGAATGTAAATTATGTTTTAGTTTATGGGTTTTGTGGATTATGCTGAAAAGGTGGAATCTTTGTTGTGTTGTTGTGTGGGATGAATGTGAATTATGTTTTAGTTTATGGGTTTTGTTTGTTATGCGAAAAAGATTGAATCTTGATTATGTTTTGTTGTGTGGGGATTTTAGGGAAAACGACTATCTTGAAAATAATTGGAGGGAAACATATGGTGGAGCAAGATATGGTGAGGGTGTTGGGAAGATCGGCGTTCCATGATACTGCTTTGACTTCCTCTGGTGATCTTTCTTATCTTGGCGGCGAGGTTAGTCTGTTTTCTTGATTTTCGTTGTATTATACTTCATCCAGTTTTTGCAGTTGAGGGATACATGCTTCTCAAACTAGCTTTTGATCCTGATTAATGAGGGAATTTATGTAAACCAAAACAAGCATCGCGTTGATTTGAGCACATGAATTCTATGTTCTACGAGTTGTAAACAAGTGAAGTGTCTCCATTTATTCCGTTGGCGATTATATCTTTATATGTATAGTTTGAATGTGTAGAATATTAACAATCTTCATTGTGAAAATAATGATTAGGATGTTAATCAGTTAAAGTATCTAAACATGTATCTAGTTAAATGAGCAATTTGAGTTTAATCTATAGCCAAAGAGACATTAGATCTACAGAAAGGGAGTAGTTCTGTGAGTGTGTGTGTGTTTGTGTCTCTGTGTGTTTGTAGTTCATCCATGACTGGGGAATATGTTTGCATTTTGTGGCATAAATGTGCATTGTAGTGAGATTGTTTCTTCATGAGGGTAAGTTTGAATATAGTATGTGATTAGGTGGTAGAAATATGCTGAATAATCTCATGTTCATGTTTTTTGTCTACAATGGGGATATGCTTTGTGAATTCTTATGTTATTAAGAAAGACACGATGATATACACTACCACCAAGAGAGTACCTGCCCTGCAGTAAGAGTTATATTTTCTTTGGAAGTATATTCTCAGATAAAATAGCTGGTTTATGTTTTCTTTTGCTTTTTAACTGGAGGAAGGCGATTTTTGTGGCCTTGTTCCCTATATGAAGCCACGGCTAATCATATACATGTAAATTATTTCCAGTGGAAACGAGAAGTTGCTTTTGCTGGTTTCGAGGTTGCAATTCAGATGGACGTCTCTGCTGAGAAAATGATATATGGCGTAGGAGGTATTGATCCCCAAAGACGAGATGAACTAATTAAGGTGTGATTTCTTTCTACGTTTCTTTCCTCTTTTTTTTTTTTTTTTTTTTTTTTTTATTTATTATTTTTTATGTTTAAGATTTCAAATTCATCTCATAAATTGTAAATCTTTGCCAAGGGGTTCTCAAAAGGCAGGTATTACTAGATGAGAAAATTCTGCCCAAGTACTGGTCTAAGGGTCTTGATTGACCTGTTATAATCGCTAAGTTGACTGTATAAGCCTTTCTTCTCAGGCAGTGCGTTAAGAGAGTCCATCTTAGAACCTGCTAAAATAAGTTACTTGGTATATAATGCAAATATGAATGCTTTTTAAAATCAAGCAAGAAAAAACTGCCGGCTTATCACACTCCAAAATTTGATTCTTAATGAGGTCAATATTAAAAGTTCCGGGTCTAAATTGAGGATGTATTCAGCTTTAACTAAGAAAGCACTATAATGAAAAATAAGAAATAACAGCAGATTCTTGGTGAATCTAGGCATTCTACTCAGTTGTTTCCTTCTTCAATGAGACTATCCTTTGTGGTTGTTGTTAATTGGATTCTTCTAGTGAGTTGGCCCTAGCCAATTCTGGCAATACCTGCTTTCCTGTTTAGTTCAATTGTGCTATAGCCAATGAATCTCCCTAAAAATCTTTTATATGCTTGCTTTTGGCATAGTCTGCCATTTAACCACAGGAGATGCAGGATAATACTCGTTGGTTCGCTGATTTACAGTCACTTTAGCAAACTTTTGGTAATAGTGATATGCTCTCATGAGCTTGTTTTCAGATTTATTATCAACATGTATGTTTTTTTTTTTTTCAAAGAATCTGGTTAATCTTTTTAAAAAAAGCGTTATAAATGTGGATAATTCCAAGTGAGTATCTTTCTGGGGCTTTTGATAGCACCTAATATACCTTTATTATGGTGGTACATAGTCTGGGGTCTCATGCAATTAGTTCTCTTTGTAAGTCTATCGTAGTGCAGGTTAGTCAGATTAAATTCGGTTGACCCAGTAATACATAGATAATATAATATGTTTCCTTTGGGTGAATTATAATCTTTGAGACAAAAGAGATTATATTAGGAAATAAATATGTCATCAAACGACTCTGTTATCATGCAAATGCCACACTATATTCTCTAGCTATTCTAATCCATATTTAGTCCTTTCTTGGCTATATAACAACCCCGAAAGAGCTAAACATGTGTTCCAGCACTCGTGGACAAGTTTTTCTGGATAAAGTATAACTTTGGAACTAAATTGTACTTTACAAACTTTTGGGGGATGACACACGTGGATCTGTGTTGGTTTCCTCAAAATTCAAGAAAATGGTTGTATTCTTATAAACAGCAAGGTTCGCAGTTGTCCTAACCAAAGGTCTGAATGCCTAGGACAGAGAAAAAAATTGGTAGCCTGAATTATATGTACTCCAGAATTTTCGGCAAAAGAACTCACAGAATAGAACACGTGTGATCTTGTGTCCTAATTCCATGGATTGTTTGATGTCTATATGTTTGTTTTATTTTTAGTCATTCGGGATTTAGATGCTTGTCTATATCTGAGTCGGTAACACTCTACTCGAATCCAGAAGATATCTTAATAGACAAATTTTGTGCCTGTTTAAGTGAACTGGTATTTCGGTGGTTGTAGGTTTTGGGAGTTGATCTTTCTTGGAGAATGCATAAAGTGTCTGATGGTCAAAGAAGACGAGTTCAGATATGCATGGGTCTCCTGAAGCCATACAAGGTATTTTATTAGTTCTGAAGTATCTTTTTTCCCAAGGATCCCATTTACCCGCAATAAGTCGATGACGTTGTGCCTGCTGTTCAGGTTCTTTTGCTTGATGAGATCACGGTCGACTTAGATGTTCTGGCTAGGGCTGACCTTCTAAAGTTTCTAAAGAAGGAATGTGATGAAAGAGGTGCTACAATCATTTATGCAACGCATATTTTTGATGGACTTGAGGATTGGCCATCTCATATAGTATGTGCGGTTTTGATGCTTTAACAATTTTTATTGCAAGTGGCCTTCTCAAACATTTGCTTTAATAAGCGTTGAACTTTGGTCAGGTTTATGTGGCTCGTGGGAAGTTGCAGCTAGCTAAGCCGATGAATGAAGTTAAGGAGACGAGCAATCTGTCACTGATGGTCAGTCCCTCTACCTTAAAAATCTAAACTTCTAAAACACATCTTAATTAAATTTTCCTTGGTCGATCATTGATATCTTGTTCCATCATAATCTGGGATCATATGTTAATGTGATTTACACAAAATTGCATAGCAATTTATTTTCTTTGTATTCCGTCACTATATCCTTCGCAGAAACTGCCAGATTACCATCTTTCTGGCGTTCTGCATTGTGAAGATCAGAAACATTCCTTAATACTCTTTAACATTAAAAAAGTATATACAATCATTTAAGAACCGTCATTTTGTTGGTGCCTTATATGGTTTTGATTCACAGAGAACTGTTGAGAGTTGGCTGAGGAAAGAAAGAGATGAAGAGCGGAAGAGAAGGAAAGAGAGAAAAGCGAATGGTCTTTCAGAATACGAGAAACAAGCCGAGGGCAGTCGTGTGACGGGTGATCCTGCTCGTGCCGCTGTACGTGTAGTGAACAATGGGTGGGCTGCCGGGAGGCTAAATTCAACCGTAGCTGGTGAAGAAAATTTTACTTTGAGCTCCAACAGAGTGCTCAGATGAAAATTTTGTTGATTCATAATAAATCATATATATGTCTGAGTCAAGTATGAGTACATCAAGTTATTTTATTTGTTCTGTAGTTCTCATTCCTTCTCGTTTGAAAATAAGCTGAGAACCTCATGTTTGCATTCGCGATGGAATTTTATTGTATACTAGCCTTATACCATGTCAAAATCTTCTTTGGAAAATGTATCGGTATTCAGTTTCTTCTTATACTTTAATGAAGTGGTATCTATTTTTCTTCCAATCATTCTTGCATGATGTTTTTCAGTTTCACTTTTGGAATCCAAACAATTATTGTTTGGTGATAGTTCGCACCCTTATGGATATGGGATGCGCATATGACTGTTAGAGTAATAGATAATGATAAAGCAGTCAATGGAGTCTGTTCCTACATTTCAACAAGTTGTTGCCTTGATTCTATCTCTGCAGATTCTCCTAGAGATAATAGCTAATTCAAATTTGTAAAATAGTTAGATAAGTTCCACTTTATCCTCTTCTTTGATTGTACGTATGTTCTATAAATACTTCTCAACATTTTAAGAACTATATTGAACACTTTTACACACAAGTTTGTCTTGCAACAGAAACTTGTATGCTCTCTTTATTAATTTACATGGTATCAGCCAGAATAGAGGCAAACGCCTAATTCTGTTCACAACTTCCGCAAACACATTACCCCCTAGACATTTCAGTCATGGCTTCTTCCAATCCTCCATCACCAGCACAAATAATCCACTCCAATTCTCAACTCGTGAGCCACAAACTTGAAGGACCCAATTACCTGCCATGGAGTGTTCAATTTCAAGTTTTTCTGCGCAACCATGATCTGATTGGCATGATTGATGGTTCGGAACAGCCCCCATCAAAAACATTGTCCAATGATTCTCCAAATCCAGCTTACGCAATTTGGTTCAAGAAAGACAGTTGCGTCTTAAGTTGGTTGCTTGCTTCAATTTCTAAAAAATTGGTCTCAAGCATCTTTAGTTTGAAAACATCTAAACAAGTTTGGGACTCTATTCAAACTAGATTCTCTTCGACATCTAGATCCCGTATTGCTCTTCTCAAAAGACAACTCCAGACAATCACACAGGGCAATCATTCTTGCTCGGAGTTCTTTGAAGAAGGCAAACAATTGGCTGATCATCTTGCAGCTGCAGGACAACCAGTGGGAGATCAGGATTTCATTACCTTTTTAATTGGTGGGCTAAGTACTGTTTTTAATCCTTTTATCACCTCTTATAATTTTGCCTGTAGGGACAAAGAACTCAGTCTAGATGAAGTCCAATCTGAATTGCTTAGCATTGAGACTCTCACTGAGGCTCCCATTCAATCTCATAGCCAAACCGTTGCATTTGCTGCAAAACAGTCAAATTATCAAAAGAAAAGGTCTATTCCAAGTTCTTCAAAGTTCCCACAGACAGCTATCTCAAGCCAACCAAGACATTCTCCTGGCTTTCAGTCAAATAACAGTCGACCTGCTGCTGCTGGTGACAAGCCAAAATGTCAGATATGCGATAAACGTGGACACATGGCCTTGGACTGTTTCCAGCGCTTTAATTTCTCTTATCAAGGCAGAGTTCCACCTTTAGAACTAGCATCTATGGTTGTTGAAGCAAACAACACGTACGAGCAGCAGACCTGGTATGCGGACAGCGGGGCAAACGCTCACATTACCGCCAATGCAGCAAATTTAACAACTCCACAGCCCTATGATGGTTTCGAAACTGTTCAAGTGGGCAATGGTTCAGGTTTGATGATCAAAAGCACTGGTTTCTCCTCTATTCATTGTGATCAAAATTCATTTCGATTGAACAAAGTCTTTCATTATCCTAAGCCTCGACTAATCTTTTATCAATCAATCAATTTTGCCTTGATAATGACTGTTACTTTGTACTGACTGGAATTGATTTTTGTGTTAAGGAGAACAAGACCGGGCGACTGCTGCTCCACGGGCTGGTTGAGGATGGTCTCTATCCAATTAATGGGAATAAGAGCTTCACAAATAAATTTCGGTGTTTTACTTCAAGGTTAGGAATAAAAGCAACTAGAGATCGATGGCATGATCGCCTTGGTCACCCATCAAAGTCAGTTTTAGATAGTTTATCTCATTTCCTACCAATAAAGGAGTCAGTCAATAAAGCAAGTCTTTGTAGCTCATGTCAGTTAGGCAAAGCTAAACGTTTACCTTTTAGTGATTCTGATAGACAGTTTACAAGACCTTTAGCCATAATACATACTGATGTTTGGATATCTCCAGTAACATCCTCTGGTGGTTGTCGTTATTATATTCTATTTGTTGATGACTATAGCCGTTTCACATGGATGTATCCTATTTGATATAAGTCAGATGTATTTTCAGTTTTTCAGAAATATAAAGTTCTTGTTGAAAATTTATTTTCGTGTACTATTCAACAATTCGTTACTCTTTAGGAGGCATCCGTCCCAGATAAGGCAATCTGACAACGGCGGTGAATATTTGTCAAAAGAATTTCAAAGTTTTCTAACAAATCATGTCATTTTTCATCGCCTAACTTGTCCTTATACATCTCCTCAAAACGGCATAGCCGAAAGAAAACATCGGCATATTCAAGAAATGGGATTATCTCTTTTAGCAAAAGCTAACCTACCAAATTGTTACTGGGCAGATGCTTTTTCAACATCAGTTTATTTAATCAACCATTTACCAAGTAAGGTCCTCAATAATTTATCACCTTATTTTGTCCTTTACAAGACTATGCCAAATTATTCAATTCTTAGGACATTTGGTTGTGCATGTTACCCATATCTTCGACCTTATGAAAACAACAAGTTGGCATTTAGAAGCAAACAATGTGTTTTTCTTGGTTATTCAACTAATCAAAAAGGTTATCGTTGTCTTGATTATGACTTAGGGAGAATATTTGTTTCACGACATGTAGTATTTGATGAAGAAATGTTCCCTAAACTGGATAGATGCCAGCCTAATACCAATCTGTCGAGCAGTGAGTTGTTAGGTATGACTTCTATGCCTATTACAATTACAGAACTTCCTAACTTGATTGAATCAGATACTTCTGTTGCCAGAGATCTCCCTGCATCACCCTCTATGATTTCCCCAGTAAACATGTCCACCATGTCACCAATTACAGAATCTCTACCCCTTGAAACTTCTAATACAGAATCTGATCTAAACCCTATGCCCCTTGAAATATCTACTATAGAATCTGATCCACACCCTCAAGCAGAGCCACTTGTCTCAAGTCCTAGACAAATAGTCACAAGGTCTAAAACAGGACATCTAAAACAACGTACCTTTCCTGGTTTTACGACTTTCTATGCTACTCGTCACCCTCTTTTTGCTTTCTCCAGCATTGTAGTTGAACCTGAACCAACTTGTTTCACTAAAGCAGTGGGGAAACCAGAATGGCGAGCTGCAATGGGTAGTGAATTTGATGCATTGATGGCTAATGGGACGTGATCTCTTTGTCCAAGACCACCAAATCAACGTGTTGTGCGCAACAAGTGGGTGTATAAGATAAAAAGGAACTCAGATGGGAGTATTGACCGCTACAAAGCGCGACTTGTTGCCAAGGGGTTCGATCAACGGTCAGGCATTGACTACTATGACACATTCTCTCCCGTAGTGAAGCCTGCAACAATCAGAATAGTTCTAGCTCTTGCGGTTTCATTTAGATGGAGTATTAGACAGTTGGACGTTTCAAATGCCTTCCTTCATGGAATTTTGGACGAAGAGGTTTACATGGAGCAGCCGAGAGGTTCTGTAGATGAAAACTTACCAGACTACGTATGTCGCTTACACAAATCACTTTACGGGCTTAAACAAGCTCCTCGAGCTTGGTTTAAACGTCTCTCGCAGCAGCTGATTGATTTTGGATTTTCAGAATCTAAAATGGATTTTTCATTGTTTACCTACTGTACTAACACCTTAAGGCTTTTTGTGTTAGTCTATGTAGATGATATTATTGTGACAGGTTCTGATAGTACAGCAGTTCTTGAATTTGTGAAGAATTTGAAGACAAAGTTTCAGATTAAGGACTTGGGTGACTTGAGTTACTTTCTAGGAGTGCAGGCTGTTCGAAGTCATGATGGTTTGCATCTAAGGCAGGCTAAATATATTACAGATTTGTTGGATAGCACAAAGATGATTGGAGCCAAACCATTGAACTCCCCAGCCTCGTCAAGTTCAAAAGTGTCCTCTACTGCTGGTGTCTTGCTCACAGATCCTACCGAGTATAGTAGAGTTGTGGGTGCACTTCAATATTGCACTATTTCAAGGCCTGACATTGCATATTGTGTCAACCAGTTATGTCAGTTAATGCACTCTCCTCGTGACATTCACTGGATGGCTGTGAAGCGTGTGCTGAGGTATCTTAAAGGTACCATAGACTATGGTCTTTACTACACTCCAGGTAAAATCCAGCTACAAGCCTACTGCGATTCGGATTGGGCGGGAAATCCGGATGATCGAAGAAGTACTAGTGGTTATGGAGTATTCCTTGGCAATAGTCTCATTTCTTGGAGTGCTAAGAAGCAAGGTGTAGTCTCTAGATCCAACACAGAAGCTGAGTATCGAAGCATGGCACATACAATTGCAGAGCTGTATTGGCTTAGAATGCTTCTCAAGGAGCTGCAGATCACTCTGCCTATTGCTCCAACTTTGTGATGTGACAACATTGGTGCAATTGCATTGGCTTCCAATCCAGTTTTTCATGCTCGAACAAAGCATATCGAGATAGATTATCATTTTGTTAGAGAAAATGTGGTCAATCAAGATATACAAGTGAAGCACATCTCTACACAAGACCAAACAGCTGACATTTTCACAAAAGGGCATACAGCTGCACGGTTCCAATTCCTAAGAGACAAACTGTTTGTGGTTTCTCTACCTAACAGTTTGAAGGGGGGTGTTAGAGTAATAGATAATGATAAAGCAGTCAATGGAGTCTATTCTTACATTTCAGCAAGTTGTTGCCTTGATTCTATCTCTGCAGATTCTCCTAGAGATAATAGCTAATTCAAATTTGTAAAATAGTTAGATAAGTTCCACTTTATCCTCTTCTTTGATTGTACGTATGTTCTATAAATACTTCTCAACATATCAAGAAATATATTGAAGACTTTTACACACAAGTTTGTCTTGCAACAGAAACTTGTATGCTCTCTTTATTAATTTACAATGACACCATATGGACATGAGGATACGGATTTTTAAAAAGGTATAGGATACAATACGTCAGGAGACTCAGGACACTTTGTGGATTAGTGTTTTTATGGCTCCACTTTGTGGTGCTAGTTTTGCAAAATTC
>OX326947.1:52647702-52740202 GCA_946800315.1 Misopates orontium | reverse complement strand
CAACGAATTCTGATCCCTTTTTTGTTGTCCTCAATCTTTTCTATAAGCTTATGACTTGTGTCGTATTTTGGGAAAATTCATTCCTTTAGGCTCTAAAACGTGCAATGCACGTTTTTGTTGTTTTTGGCGAATCAACGAATTTTGATCCTTTTTGGGTTGTTCTCAACCTTTTCTATAGGCTTCCATGACTTTTGTCGTATTTTGGGCAAATTCATTCGTTTAGGCTCTTAAACGTGCAATGCACGTTTTTTGTTGTTTTTGGTTAATCAACGAATTTTGATCCCTTTTGTGTTGTCCTCAACCTTTTCTATAAGCTTATGACTTTTGTCGTATTTTGGGCAAATTCATTCGTTTAGGCTCTAAAACGTGCAATGCACGTTTTTGCTATTTTTGGGGAATCAACAAATTTAGAACATTTTTGTGTTGTTCTCAACCTTTTCTATAAGCTTCCATTACTTGTGTCGTATTTCGGGCAAATTCATTCCTTTAGGCTCTAAAACGTACGTTGCACGTTTTTAATATTTTTGGCGAATCACCGAATTTTGATTATTTTTGTGTTGTTCTCAACCTTTTCTATAAGCTTCTAGGACTTGTGTTGTATTTTGGACAAATTCATTCGTTCAGGCTCTAAAACGTGCAATCCATGTTTTTGCTGTTTTTGGCGAATCAACGAGTTTTGATCATTTTTGTGTTGTTATCAACCTTTTCTAAAAGCTTCCAGGACTTTTGTTGTATTTTTGGCGAATTCATTCGTTTATGCTCTAAAACGTGCAATTAACGTTTTTGCCGTTTTTGGTGAATCAACGAATTTGGATAATTTTTGTGTTGTTCTCAACCTTTTCTATAAGCTTCCAGGACTTGTGTCGTATTTTGGGCAAATTCATTCGTTTAGGCTCTAAAACGTGCAATGCACGTTTTTCCTGTTTTCTGCGAATGAACGAATTTTGATCCTTTTTGTGTTGTTCTCAACCTTTTCTCTAAACTTCCAGGACTTGTGTTGTATTTTGGGCAAATTTATTCGTTTAGGCTCTAAAACGTGCAATGCACGATTTTGCTGTTTTTTGCGAATCAACGAATTTTGATCCTTTTTGTGTTGTTCTCAACCTTTTCTATACGCTTCCATGAGTTGTGTCGTATTTTGGGCAAATTCATTCGTTTAGGCTCTAAAACGTGCAATGCACGTTTTTGCCGTTTTTGGTGAATCAACGAATTTTGATCCCTTTTGTGTTGTCCTCAACCTTTTCTATAAGCTTATGACTTATGTCATATTTTTGGGCAAATTCATTCGTTTAGGCTCTAAAACGTGCAATGCACGTTTTTGCTGTTTTTAACGAATCAACAAATTTTGATCATTTTTGTGTTGTTCTCAACCTTTTCTATACGCTTCCATGAGTTGTGTCGTATTTTGGGCAAATTCATTCGTTTAGGCTCTAAAACGTGCAACGCACGTTTTTGCTGTTTTTAACGAATCAACAAATTTTGATCATTTTTGTGTTGTTCTCAACCTTTTCTATAAGCTTCCATTACTTGTGACATATTTTGGGCAAATTCATTCGTTTAGGCTCTAAAACGTGCAACGCACGTTTTTGCTATTTTTGGCGAATCAACGAATTCTGATCATTTTTGTGTTGTTCTCAACCTTTTCTATAAGTTTCCAGGACTTGTGTTGTATTTTGGGCAAATTCATTCCTTTAGGCTCTAAAATTTGCAATGCACGTTTTTGATATTTTTGGCGAATCAAGGAATTTTGATCCTTTTTGTGTTGTTCTCAACCTTTTCTATACGCTTCCATGAGTTTTGTCGTATTTTGGGAAAATTCATTTGTTTAGGCTCTAAAACCAATGTACGTTTTTGCGGTTTTTGGTGAATCAACGAATTTTGATCCTTTTTGTGTTGTTCTCAACCTTTTCTATAAGCTTACGACTAGTGTCGTATTTTGGGCAAATTCATTCGTTTAGGCTCTAAAACGTGCAATGCACGTTTTTGCTGTTTTTGGCGAATCAACGAATTTCGATCCTTTTTGTGTTGTTCTCAACCTTTTCTATACGCTTCCATGAGTTGTGTCGTATTTTGGGCAAATTCATTCGTTTAGGCTCTTAAAGGTGCAATGCACGTTTTTGTTGTTTTTGGTTAATCAACGAATTTTGATCCCTTTTGTGTTGTCCTCAACCTTTTCTATAAGCTTGTGACTTTTGTCGTATTTTGGGCAAATTCATTCGTTTAGACTCTAAAACGTGCAATGCACGTTTTTGCTATTTTTGGGGAATCAACAAATTTAGAACATTTTTGTGTTGTTCTCAACCTTTTCTATAAGCTTCCATTACTTGTGTCGTATTTCGAACAAATTCATTCCTTTAGGCTCTAAAACGTACGTTGCACGTTTTTACTATTTTTGGCGAATCAACGAATTTTGATTATTTTTGTGTTGTTCTCAACCTTTTCTATAAGCTTCTAGAACTTGTGTTGTATTTTGGATAAATTCATTCGTTCAGGCTCTAAAACGTGCAATCCATGTTTTTGCTGTTTTTGGCGAATCAACGAGTTTTGATCAAATGTGAGTCGCATCTCATCAAACCAAAAAGATCATAGGCAATACCGATTCTTCAACAAAAAATGGCATATTAGCAGGCAGTAAACAACAATGGCATCTAATGGACCAACATCACCATCTAACAGCATAACATGATACACATTGCCCCCACAACATTCAGTTTTGCAGTAACAATCGCATATAAAGAATCGTAACCAACCACATATGCTTAAAAAGTGAAAAGAAACCGTCAAATTTCAACCAGAGAAATACATTTAAATATATTTCCAGTCTCACATATCTCTAGATAGTAAAAAAAAAACAAAAGAGTAACTTTTAAACCGGTTCGATAAACATTCAACAAAAAACACCCTGCCTCACATCCTCACTCAGAACAGTAAATCATATTCCATTATCTCTAAATGAAGACAGAGAACAATCGTAGTTAAAAAGAGATCGATCAGTCACCCTTCTTCCTGAAGGAACATCCCTCGGTGAGTCTCGCACGTCCTCCGGTAGGTTGGCACAATACCGTCTGGCAGTTACCGCAAACCACAACCGTTTGAGAGTGGCTAAACACAGTAGTACTGCAATTTACACATCAAATTATTACAAATCAGCAAAATTACATAAGCAATTAGAAAGTTAGCAATTAAGATGAGGATAAGAACAAACAAAATAACTCACATGTTGAAGCAACCCTGGCACTTAACATCCTACAATTACGATACAAAAAACACGATCAAATCAACACGATAATTTAAATCAAAAATGAATCAAATTAATTACTAGCATAATGAGGCTGTGAAGAGTTTTACCATGAAGAATGAGTTTGGCGATTGAACGAGACGCTTGAGCTTGTGCTTCCTCTTCTCAAGCTCTGGTGGTGGGTTCAGCAAATCGTAATCGTTTGAGAGAACCTGTTAAACATACACACCAACAAAAACGAAGATCAATTGAAAAATTTATGATAAAACACATGTTTTTTAGGGTTTCAAAGTACAAGTTAATTTTGGAACAGACCATTTTGGAATTAGGGATTGGGCGGTGAAGAAGATGAGGAGAAGCCAAAGAGCTGCTGCTACCAAAGTGACGAGGAGCTAAATGGCGGAGAGTGAGATTTTAGGGTTTTGGGGTGGATTTATATATGAGGGGGTGAGAAGTGGGCCGTTTCACATTGGATGGGCTTTATCTCTTCAGCCTGTGATTGGGCTTCTCTAGGGTTTTGGGACGTGTTTGTCTAATATATGTATGCATAGAAATTATTATAAATTGCATATTTATGAGTAATACATTAAGGTGACAGTTCTAGAAAGTCTTATAAATGTTCCAAATTTACGATAGATTATGATCATGTCAGATATATTAAATGATTGTTTGAATGGGATAGAATGATATTTTATAAAAATAGTTTAAATGTTTTTATATTGCTAGGAAAAAAACACAATCTATACTGATGTACCATATTTGGGTACCGTCATGTCATAATATTCGATACAATATCACGACCGTATTTTGGAATATATTATGCCATGTCAGCACCATTATTTTTTTGATCCTTTTTGTGTTGTTCTCAACCTTTTCTATATGCTTCCATTAGTTGTGTCGTTTTTGCGGAATAAGCATATCTGAGTTTCATGTTGATTTGCACCACTGCAATTGTTGGAGCATGAGCATATGAAATTTAGCCATTGCAATGTCCGTTAATAAGCTTGGAAGATAATTTGGTGAATTACCAAGAAATTATTCGATAAAGCAGCACTGCAATTGTTGGAGCATGAGCATATGAAATTTAGCCATTGGATGTAATTTAGATAATAATATCCATTGAAGAAATTTCACAAATTAATTACATGAACCCACCTTAACAAATCTGTCCAAATAATAATGGGCGGGAGTACACGCTCCGGGATAACCCATTAATCTCTTAGATAAACGAACAAGAATGACCAGAATAGTTACATCTGCATCACTGAACTGAAATTATCGGTTTTAACGATAATACTGGAGTATTCAGGAGAACGAGAAAATGAACTTGTGCAATTACATATAACAGATCCAACCTTAGCTCCAAAATTCAACCGTATACCTCCCTACGAGGAGCTACCTCGCAACACAACAAAAGACATGCTCGAGTACATGCCAGTCTAACACGCGGGTCACAGCCAACTCCTGACTGCAAGCGGCGCTTAGACAGAATGGGTATTAATCAGAATTACTTAAACCGACAGCCCTTTGCTGCCCAGCATTAAATCTTTTCAATCCCTGGGCCCAACTTCCCAAAGGCGTCCCAATGGGTGACGAGTCAATCATCATCACCTTTGACGAGTCAAATTTCAGGAGTAATCTCTCATTAGAATTAATATAATTGTCACTTCATTTTACTCCAAGGAAGTATCCTCAAGAAAACAAGTAAAAATTACACCAAATCATTTTTAAAAACCATAAGGAACAAGGGAGGGCATAAATTGCATGAAAATAGCAAATATATAAACTAAAAATGATTAAATTGCCACAAGTAATTGATCCTGAAAGATTTAATTGGCCCTTTGTATCTTCTTTTTGATAGAGTAAAAGAACCAGGCTCAATTTTGAAAAGACGTGCTCCATTTTAGATCCATAATATATCAAATCATACATCTTGCATGCTCTACACTTAGTTTGGGGTGACAACCAAACTCGTCAATTTAAGGCCCACAATCAGTCATCAAAGCCCTCTATCATTTTGCCTTTTTTTATTTATAGGGTTTTTCAGTTTCTAGATTTATTTAAACTTCTTTGGGGTGCAAATTTAGAAACCCTAGACCACGATCAGCACAACAAGAGAAAATCAAGAACCTAACATAAAAATGTCAAAATGACACATTTAACTCCTCATGGGCAAGAAATCACACTCAAATTGAGACTTGAGAGTAATGCAAAGTAAATATTGACTTCGATCCACATGTTCAACTGAAAATATAAAACTCAGATGCAGAAAGACAATCAACCTGATAAAATGGTTTTTAGTAGACCTAATTTGTTGCAAAGTGTCAATTACAATCGGACATATCAATTCAAGGGTACAAGGTGATAAAATATTAGTTTCAGAAACCCAATTTGACTGTGCAAAGTTAATGTTGATATTTGGAACACAAGAAATTACTGATGTCTAACATCAAATTGATCATAGAAATCCATGTGTAGAACACGAAATACCCACATTTTTACCCCCAGCTTAGAACTCCAACATACTAACATTCACGTCAAATATTTCAATTTTATAGAAACTATATTTTGGTGTTCGAGATACATTTCAAAGAACTCATATTACTAAACACATAGCAAGAGCAAATGGAACAAACGCAAGCTATTACAAATCAATCTGAAGACAATGTATTGACCATCAGGTAAATTCCCTTATACATATCATGAGGTCGCACATTTAAATAGACTAAGCATGGAGAAGTATTGAATAAATCCAAAAGGTCTTACTATCACCAGTCAAATTTCATTGAAATTTCTTAATCAAATAGTAAATGGCCATTTTATCTTATTCAAGAACCACAATATCTATTTGGCCTGAAGCCAGATGAAGTAAACTAGTTCTTCAATAACGAAACATATATAAGCCAAGTGAAAGAGATACATGAATGGTAGGTTCTTAATGCTCTATGAAGGAAAAAAGGAACTGCAAGCTTATATTGCTCTTAAAACATTTCATGGTTTTCAGTTGAATCATAACGCGATCAAATGTGAGTCGCATCTCATCAAACCAAAAAGATCATAGGCAATACCGATTCTTCAACAAAAAATGGCATATTAACAGGCAGTAAACAACAATGGCATCTAATGGACCAACATCACCATCTAACAGCATAACATGATACACATTGCCCCCACAACATTCAGTTTTGCAGTAACAATCGCATATAAAGAATCGTAACCAACCACATATGCTTAAAAAGTGAAAAGAAACCGTCAAATTTCAACCAGAGAAATACATTTAAATATATTTCCAGTCTCACATATCTCTAGATAGTAAAAAAAAAACAAAAGAGTAACTTTTAAACCGGTTCGATAAACATTCAACAAAAAACACCCTGCCTCACATCCTCACTCAGAACAGTAAATCATATTCCATTATCTCTAAATGAAGACAGAGAACAATCGTAGTTAAAAAGAGATCGATCAGTCACCCTTCTTCCTGAAGGAACATCCCTCGGTGAGTCTCGCACGTCCTCCGGTAGGTTGGCACAATACCGTCTGGCAGTTACCGCAAACCACAACCGTTTGAGAGTGGCTAAACACAGTAGTACTGCAATTTACACATCAAATTATTACAAATCAGCAAAATTACATAAGCAATTAGAAAGTTAGCAATTAAGATGAGGATAAGAACAAACAAAATAACTCACATGTTGAAGCAACCCTGGCACTTAACATCCTACAATTACGATACAAAAAACACGATCAAATCAACACGATAATTTAAATCAAAAATGAATCAAATTAATTACTAGCATAATGAGGCTGTGAAGAGTTTTACCATGAAGAATGAGTTTGGCGATTGAACGAGACGCTTGAGCTTGTGCTTCCTCTTCTCAAGCTCTGGTGGTGGGTTCAGCAAATCGTAATCGTTTGAGAGAACCTGTTAAACATACACACCAACAAAAACGAAGATCAATTGAAAAATTTATGATAAAACACATGTTTTTTAGGGTTTCAAAGTACAAGTTAATTTTGGAACAGACCATTTTGGAATTAGGGATTGGGCGGTGAAGAAGATGAGGAGAAGCCAAAGAGCTGCTGCTACCAAAGTGACGAGGAGCTAAATGGCGGAGAGTGAGATTTTAGGGTTTTGGGGTGGATTTATATATGAGGGGGTGAGAAGTGGGCCGTTTCACATTGGATGGGCTTTATCTCTTCAGCCTGTGATTGGGCTTCTCTAGGGTTTTGGGACGTGTTTGTCTAATATATGTATGCATAGAAATTATTATAAATTGCATATTTATGAGTAATACATTAAGGTGACAGTTCTAGAAAGTCTTATAAATGTTCCAAATTTACGATAGATTATGATCATGTCAGATATATTAAATGATTGTTTGAATGGGATAGAATGATATTTTATAAAAATAGTTTAAATGTTTTTATATTGCTAGGAAAAAAACACAATCTATACTGATGTACCATATTTGGGTACCGTCATGTCATAATATTCGATACAATATCACGACCGTATTTTGGAATATATTATGCCATGTCAGCACCATTATTTTTTTGATCCTTTTTGTGTTGTTCTCAACCTTTTCTATATGCTTCCATTAGTTGTGTCGTTTTTGCGGAATAAGCATATCTGAGTTTCATGTTGATTTGCACCACTGCAATTGTTGGAGCATGAGCATATGAAATTTAGCCATTGCAATGTCCGTTAATAAGCTTGGAAGATAATTTGGTGAATTACCAAGAAATTATTCGATAAAGCAGCACTGCAATTGTTGGAGCATGAGCATATGAAATTTAGCCATTGGATGTAATTTAGATAATAATATCCATTGAAGAAATTTCACAAATTAATTACATGAACCCACCTTAACAAATCTGTCCAAATAATAATGGGCGGGAGTACACGCTCCGGGATAACCCATTAATCTCTTAGATAAACGAACAAGAATGACCAGAATAGTTACATCTGCATCACTGAACTGAAATTATCGGTTTTAACGATAATACTGGAGTATTCAGGAGAACGAGAAAATGAACTTGTGCAATTACATATAACAGATCCAACCTTAGCTCCAAAATTCAACCGTATACCTCCCTACGAGGAGCTACCTCGCAACACAACAAAAGACATGCTCGAGTACATGCCAGTCTAACACGCGGGTCACAGCCAACTCCTGACTGCAAGCGGCGCTTAGACAGAATGGGTATTAATCAGAATTACTTAAACCGACAGCCCTTTGCTGCCCAGCAGTAAATCTTTTCAATCCCTGGGCCCAACTTCCCAAAGGCGTCCCAATGGGTGACGAGTCAATCATCATCACCTTTGACGAGTCAAATTTCAGGAGTAATCTCTCATTAGAATTAATATAATTGTCACTTCATTTTACTCCAAGGAAGTATCCTCAAGAAAACAAGTAAAAATTACACCAAATCATTTTTAAAAACCATAAGGAACAAGGGAGGGCATAAATTGCATGAAAATAGCAAATATATAAACTAAAAATGATTAAATTGCCACAAGTAATTGATCCTGAAAGATTTAATTGGCCCTTTGTATCTTCTTTTTGATAGAGTAAAAGAACCAGGCTCAATTTTGAAAAGACGTGCTCCATTTTAGATCCATAATATATCAAATCATACATCTTGCATGCTCTACACTTAGTTTGGGGTGACAACCAAACTCGTCAATTTAAGGCCCACAATCAGTCATCAAAGCCCTCTATCATTTTGCCTTTTTTTTATTTATAGGGTTTTTCAGTTTCTAGATTTATTTAAACTTCTTTGGGGTGCAAATTTAGAAACCCTAGACCACGATCAGCACAACAAGAGAAAATCAAGAACCTAACATAAAAATGTCAAAATGACACATTTAACTCCTCATGGGCAAGAAATCACACTCAAATTGAGACTTGAGAGTAATGCAAAGTAAATATTGACTTCGATCCACATGTTCAACTGAAAATATAAAACTCAGATGCAGAAAGACAATCAACCTGATAAAATGGTTTTTAGTAGACCTAATTTGTTGCAAAGTGTCAATTACAATCGGACATATCAATTCAAGGGTACAAGGTGATAAAATATTAGTTTCAGAAACCCAATTTGACTGTGCAAAGTTAATGTTGATATTTGGAACACAAGAAATTACTGATGTCTAACATCAAATTGATCATAGAAATCCATGTGTAGAACACGAAATACCCACATTTTTACCCCCAGCTTAGAACTCCAACATACTAACATTCACGTCAAATATTTCAATTTTATAGAAACTATATTTTGGTGTTCGAGATACATTTCAAAGAACTCATATTACTAAACACATAGCAAGAGCAAATGGAACAAACGCAAGCTATTACAAATCAATCTGAAGACAATGTATTGACCATCAGGTAAATTCCCTTATACATATCATGAGGTCGCACATTTAAATAGACTAAGCATGGAGAAGTATTGAATAAATCCAAAAGGTCTTACTATCACCAGTCAAATTTCATTGAAATTTCTTAATCAAATAGTAAATGGCCATTTTATCTTATTCAAGAACCACAATATCTATTTGGCCTGAAGCCAGATGAAGTAAACTAGTTCTTCAATAACGAAACATATATAAGCCAAGTGAAAGAGATACATGAATGGTAGGTTCTTAATGCTCTATGAAGGAAAAAAGGAACTGCAAGCTTATATTGCTCTTAAAACATTTCATGGTTTTCAGTTGAATCATAACGCGATCAAATGTGAGTCGCATCTCATCAAACCAAAAAGATCATAGGCAATACCGATTCTTCAACAAAAAATGGCATATTAACAGGCAGTAAACAACAATGGCATCTAATGGACCAACATCACCATCTAACAGCATGACATGATACACATTGCCCCCACAACATTCAGTTTTGCAGTAACAATCGCATATAAAGAATCGTAACCAACCACATATGCTTAAAAAGTGAAAAGAAACCGTCAAATTTCAACCAGAGAAATACATTTAAATATATTTCCAGTCTCACATATCTCTAGATAGTAAAAAAAAAACAAAAGAGTAACTTTTAAACCGGTTCGATAAACATTCAACAAAAAACACCCTGCCTCACATCCTCACTCAGAACAGTAAATCATATTCCATTATCTCTAAATGAAGACAGAGAACAATCGTAGTTAAAAAGAGATCGATCAGTCACCCTTCTTCCTGAAGGAACATCCCTCGGTGAGTCTCGCACGTCCTCCGGTAGGTTGGCACAATACCGTCTGGCAGTTACCGCAAACCACAACCGTTTGAGAGTGGCTAAACACAGTAGTACTGCAATTTACACATCAAATTATTACAAATCAGCAAAATTACATAAGCAATTAGAAAGTTAGCAATTAAGATGAGGATAAGAACAAACAAAATAACTCACATGTTGAAGCAACCCTGGCACTTAACATCCTACAATTACGATACAAAAAACACGATCAAATCAACACGATAATTTAAATCAAAAATGAATCAAATTAATTACTAGCATAATGAGGCTGTGAAGAGTTTTACCATGAAGAATGAGTTTGGCGATTGAACGAGACGCTTGAGCTTGTGCTTCCTCTTCTCAAGCTCTGGTGGTGGGTTCAGCAAATCGTAATCGTTTGAGAGAACCTGTTAAACATACACACCAACAAAAACGAAGATCAATTGAAAAATTTATGATAAAACACATGTTTTTTAGGGTTTCAAAGTACAAGTTAATTTTGGAACAGACCATTTTGGAATTAGGGATTGGGCGGTGAAGAAGATGAGGAGAAGCCAAAGAGCTGCTGCTACCAAAGTGACGAGGAGCTAAATGGCGGAGAGTGAGATTTTAGGGTTTTGGGGTGGATTTATATATGAGGGGGTGAGAAGTGGGCCGTTTCACATTGGATGGGCTTTATCTCTTCAGCCTGTGATTGGGCTTCTCTAGGGTTTTGGGACGTGTTTGTCTAATATATGTATGCATAGAAATTATTATAAATTGCATATTTATGAGTAATACATTAAGGTGACAGTTCTAGAAAGTCTTATAAATGTTCCAAATTTACGATAGATTATGATCATGTCAGATATATTAAATGATTGTTTGAATGGGATAGAATGATATTTTATAAAAATAGTTTAAATGTTTTTATATTGCTAGGAAAAAAACACAATCTATACTGATGTACCATATTTGGGTACCGTCATGTCATAATATTCGATACAATATCACGACCGTATTTTGGAATATATTATGCCATGTCAGCACCATTATTTTTTTGATCCTTTTTGTGTTGTTCTCAACCTTTTCTATATGCTTCCATTAGTTGTGTCGTTTTTGCGGAATAAGCATATCTGAGTTTCATGTTGATTTGCACCACTGCAATTGTTGGAGCATGAGCATATGAAATTTAGCCATTGCAATGTCCGTTAATAAGCTTGGAAGATAATTTGGTGAATTACCAAGAAATTATTCGATAAAGCAGCACTGCAATTGTTGGAGCATGAGCATATGAAATTTAGCCATTGGATGTAATTTAGATAATAATATCCATTGAAGAAATTTCACAAATTAATTACATGAACCCACCTTAACAAATCTGTCCAAATAATAATGGGCGGGAGTACACGCTCCGGGATAACCCATTAATCTCTTAGATAAACGAACAAGAATGACCAGAATAGTTACATCTGCATCACTGAACTGAAATTATCGGTTTTAACGATAATACTGGAGTATTCAGGAGAACGAGAAAATGAACTTGTGCAATTACATATAACAGATCCAACCTTAGCTCCAAAATTCAACCGTATACCTCCCTACGAGGAGCTACCTCGCAACACAACAAAAGACATGCTCGAGTACATGCCAGTCTAACACGCGGGTCACAGCCAACTCCTGACTGCAAGCGGCGCTTAGACAGAATGGGTATTAATCAGAATTACTTAAACCGACAGCCCTTTGCTGCCCAGCAGTAAATCTTTTCAATCCCTGGGCCCAACTTCCCAAAGGCGTCCCAATGGGTGACGAGTCAATCATCATCACCTTTGACGAGTCAAATTTCAGGAGTAATCTCTCATTAGAATTAATATAATTGTCACTTCATTTTACTCCAAGGAAGTATCCTCAAGAAAACAAGTAAAAATTACACCAAATCATTTTTAAAAACCATAAGGAACAAGGGAGGGCATAAATTGCATGAAAATAGCAAATATATAAACTAAAAATGATTAAATTGCCACAAGTAATTGATCCTGAAAGATTTAATTGGCCCTTTGTATCTTCTTTTTGATAGAGTAAAAGAACCAGGCTCAATTTTGAAAAGACGTGCTCCATTTTAGATCCATAATATATCAAATCATACATCTTGCATGCTCTACACTTAGTTTGGGGTGACAACCAAACTCGTCAATTTAAGGCCCACAATCAGTCATCAAAGCCCTCTATCATTTTGCCTTTTTTTTATTTATAGGGTTTTTCAGTTTCTAGATTTATTTAAACTTCTTTGGGGTGCAAATTTAGAAACCCTAGACCACGATCAGCACAACAAGAGAAAATCAAGAACCTAACATAAAAATGTCAAAATGACACATTTAACTCCTCATGGGCAAGAAATCACACTCAAATTGAGACTTGAGAGTAATGCAAAGTAAATATTGACTTCGATCCACATGTTCAACTGAAAATATAAAACTCAGATGCAGAAAGACAATCAACCTGATAAAATGGTTTTTAGTAGACCTAATTTGTTGCAAAGTGTCAATTACAATCGGACATATCAATTCAAGGGTACAAGGTGATAAAATATTAGTTTCAGAAACCCAATTTGACTGTGCAAAGTTAATGTTGATATTTGGAACACAAGAAATTACTGATGTCTAACATCAAATTGATCATAGAAATCCATGTGTAGAACACGAAATACCCACATTTTTACCCCCAGCTTAGAACTCCAACATACTAACATTCACGTCAAATATTTCAATTTTATAGAAACTATATTTTGGTGTTCGAGATACATTTCAAAGAACTCATATTACTAAACACATAGCAAGAGCAAATGGAACAAACGCAAGCTATTACAAATCAATCTGAAGACAATGTATTGACCATCAGGTAAATTCCCTTATACATATCATGAGGTCGCACATTTAAATAGACTAAGCATGGAGAAGTATTGAATAAATCCAAAAGGTCTTACTATCACCAGTCAAATTTCATTGAAATTTCTTAATCAAATAGTAAATGGCCATTTTATCTTATTCAAGAACCACAATATCTATTTGGCCTGAAGCCAGATGAAGTAAACTAGTTCTTCAATAACGAAACATATATAAGCCAAGTGAAAGAGATACATGAATGGTAGGTTCTTAATGCTCTATGAAGGAAAAAAGGAACTGCAAGCTTATATTGCTCTTAAAACATTTCATGGTTTTCAGTTGAATCATAACGCGATCAAATGTGAGTCGCATCTCATCAAACCAAAAAGATCATAGGCAATACCGATTCTTCAACAAAAAATGGCATATTAACAGGCAGTAAACAACAATGGCATCTAATGGACCAACATCACCATCTAACAGCATGACATGATACACATTGCCCCCACAACATTCAGTTTTGCAGTAACAATCGCATATAAAGAATCGTAACCAACCACATATGCTTAAAAAGTGAAAAGAAACCGTCAAATTTCAACCAGAGAAATACATTTAAATATATTTCCAGTCTCACATATCTCTAGATAGTAAAAAAAAAACAAAAGAGTAACTTTTAAACCGGTTCGATAAACATTCAACAAAAAACACCCTGCCTCACATCCTCACTCAGAACAGTAAATCATATTCCATTATCTCTAAATGAAGACAGAGAACAATCGTAGTTAAAAAGAGATCGATCAGTCACCCTTCTTCCTGAAGGAACATCCCTCGGTGAGTCTCGCACGTCCTCCGGTAGGTTGGCACAATACCGTCTGGCAGTTACCGCAAACCACAACCGTTTGAGAGTGGCTAAACACAGTAGTACTGCAATTTACACATCAAATTATTACAAATCAGCAAAATTACATAAGCAATTAGAAAGTTAGCAATTAAGATGAGGATAAGAACAAACAAAATAACTCACATGTTGAAGCAACCCTGGCACTTAACATCCTACAATTACGATACAAAAAACACGATCAAATCAACACGATAATTTAAATCAAAAATGAATCAAATTAATTACTAGCATAATGAGGCTGTGAAGAGTTTTACCATGAAGAATGAGTTTGGCGATTGAACGAGACGCTTGAGCTTGTGCTTCCTCTTCTCAAGCTCTGGTGGTGGGTTCAGCAAATCGTAATCGTTTGAGAGAACCTGTTAAACATACACACCAACAAAAACGAAGATCAATTGAAAAATTTATGATAAAACACATGTTTTTTAGGGTTTCAAAGTACAAGTTAATTTTGGAACAGACCATTTTGGAATTAGGGATTGGGCGGTGAAGAAGATGAGGAGAAGCCAAAGAGCTGCTGCTACCAAAGTGACGAGGAGCTAAATGGCGGAGAGTGAGATTTTAGGGTTTTGGGGTGGATTTATATATGAGGGGGTGAGAAGTGGGCCGTTTCACATTGGATGGGCTTTATCTCTTCAGCCTGTGATTGGGCTTCTCTAGGGTTTTGGGACGTGTTTGTCTAATATATGTATGCATAGAAATTATTATAAATTGCATATTTATGAGTAATACATTAAGGTGACAGTTCTAGAAAGTCTTATAAATGTTCCAAATTTACGATAGATTATGATCATGTCAGATATATTAAATGATTGTTTGAATGGGATAGAATGATATTTTATAAAAATAGTTTAAATGTTTTTATATTGCTAGGAAAAAAACACAATCTATACTGATGTACCATATTTGGGTACCGTCATGTCATAATATTCGATACAATATCACGACCGTATTTTGGAATATATTATGCCATGTCAGCACCATTATTTTTTTGATCCTTTTTGTGTTGTTCTCAACCTTTTCTATATGCTTCCATTAGTTGTGTCGTTTTTGCGGAATAAGCATATCTGAGTTTCATGTTGATTTGCACCACTGCAATTGTTGGAGCATGAGCATATGAAATTTAGCCATTGCAATGTCCGTTAATAAGCTTGGAAGATAATTTGGTGAATTACCAAGAAATTATTCGATAAAGCAGCACTGCAATTGTTGGAGCATGAGCATATGAAATTTAGCCATTGGATGTAATTTAGATAATAATATCCATTGAAGAAATTTCACAAATTAATTACATGAACCCACCTTAACAAATCTGTCCAAATAATAATGGGCGGGAGTACACGCTCCGGGATAACCCATTAATCTCTTAGATAAACGAACAAGAATGACCAGAATAGTTACATCTGCATCACTGAACTGAAATTATCGGTTTTAACGATAATACTGGAGTATTCAGGAGAACGAGAAAATGAACTTGTGCAATTACATATAACAGATCCAACCTTAGCTCCAAAATTCAACCGTATACCTCCCTACGAGGAGCTACCTCGCAACACAACAAAAGACATGCTCGAGTACATGCCAGTCTAACACGCGGGTCACAGCCAACTCCTGACTGCAAGCGGCGCTTAGACAGAATGGGTATTAATCAGAATTACTTAAACCGACAGCCCTTTGCTGCCCAGCAGTAAATCTTTTCAATCCCTGGGCCCAACTTCCCAAAGGCGTCCCAATGGGTGACGAGTCAATCATCATCACCTTTGACGAGTCAAATTTCAGGAGTAATCTCTCATTAGAATTAATATAATTGTCACTTCATTTTACTCCAAGGAAGTATCCTCAAGAAAACAAGTAAAAATTACACCAAATCATTTTTAAAAACCATAAGGAACAAGGGAGGGCATAAATTGCATGAAAATAGCAAATATATAAACTAAAAATGATTAAATTGCCACAAGTAATTGATCCTGAAAGATTTAATTGGCCCTTTGTATCTTCTTTTTGATAGAGTAAAAGAACCAGGCTCAATTTTGAAAAGACGTGCTCCATTTTAGATCCATAATATATCAAATCATACATCTTGCATGCTCTACACTTAGTTTGGGGTGACAACCAAACTCGTCAATTTAAGGCCCACAATCAGTCATCAAAGCCCTCTATCATTTTGCCTTTTTTTTATTTATAGGGTTTTTCAGTTTCTAGATTTATTTAAACTTCTTTGGGATGCAAATTTAGAAACCCTAGACCACGATCAGCACAACAAGAGAAAATCAAGAACCTAACATAAAAATGTCAAAATGACACATTTAACTCCTCATGGGCAAGAAATCACACTCAAATTGAGACTTGAGAGTAATGCAAAGTAAATATTGACTTCGATCCACATGTTCAACTGAAAATATAAAACTCAGATGCAGAAAGACAATCAACCTGATAAAATGGTTTTTAGTAGACCTAATTTGTTGCAAAGTGTCAATTACAATCGGACATATCAATTCAAGGGTACAAGGTGATAAAATATTAGTTTCAGAAACCCAATTTGACTGTGCAAAGTTAATGTTGATATTTGGAACACAAGAAATTACTGATGTCTAACATCAAATTGATCATAGAAATCCATGTGTAGAACACGAAATACCCACATTTTTACCCCCAGCTTAGAACTCCAACATACTAACATTCACGTCAAATATTTCAATTTTATAGAAACTATATTTTGGTGTTCGAGATACATTTCAAAGAACTCATATTACAAAACACATAGCAAGAGCAAATGGAACAAACGCAAGCTATTACAAATCAATCTGAAGACAATGTATTGACCATCAGGTAAATTCCCTTATACATATCATGAGGTCGCACATTTAAATAGACTAAGCATGGAGAAGTATTGAATAAATCCAAAAGGTCTTACTATCACTAGTCAAATTTCATTGAAATTTCTTAATCAAATAGTAAATGGCCATTTTATCTTATTCAAGAACCACAATATCTATTTGGCCTGAAGCCAGATGAAGTAAACTAGTTCTTCAATAACGAAAAATATATAAGCCAAGTGAAAGAGATACATGAATGGTAGGTTCTTAATGCTCTATGAAGGAAAAAAGGAACTGCAAGCTTATATTGCTCTTAAAACATTTCATGGTTTTCAGTGGAATCATAACGCGATCAAATGTGAGTCGCATCTCATCAAACCAAAAAGATCATAGGCAATACCGATTCTTCAACAAAAAATGGCATATTAACAGGCAGTAAACAACAATGGCATCTAATGGACCAACATCACCATCTAACAGCATAACATGATACACATTGCCCCCACAACATTCAGTTTTGCAGTAACAATCGCATATAAAGAATCGTAACCAACCACATATGCTTAAAAAGTGAAAAGAAACCGTCAAATTTCAACCAGAGAAATACATTTAAATATATTTCCAGTCTCACATATCTCTAGATAGTAAAAAAAAAAACAAAAGAGTAACTTTTAAACCGGTTCGATAAACATTCAACAAAAAACACCCTGCCTCACATCCTCACTCAGAACAGTAAATCATATTCCATTATCTCTAAATGAAGACAGAGAACAATCGTAGTTAAAAAGAGATCGATCAGTCACCCTTCTTCCTGAAGGAACATCCCTCGGTGAGTCTCGCACGTCCTCCGGTAGGTTGGCACAATACCGTCTGGCAGTTACCGCAAACCACAACCGTTTGAGAGTGGCTAAACACAGTAGTACTGCAATTTACACATCAAATTATTACAAATCAGCAAAATTACATAAGCAATTAGAAAGTTAGCAATTAAGATGAGGAGAAGAACAAACAAAATAACTCACATGTTGAAGCAACCCTGGCACTTAACATCCAACAATTACGATACAAAAAACACGATCAAATCAACACGATAATTTAAATAAAAAATGAATCAAATTAATTACTAGCATAATGAGGCTGTGAAGAGTTTTACCATCAAGAATGAGTTTGGCGATTGAACGAGACGCTTGAGCTTGTGCTTCCTCTTCTCAAGCTCTGGTGGTGGGTTCAGCAAATCGTAATCGTTTGAGAGAACCTGTTAAACATACACACCAACAAAAACGAAGATCAATTGAAAAATTTATGATAAAACACATGTTTTTTAGGGTTTCAAAGTACAAGTTAATTTTGGAACAGACCATTTTGGAATTAGGGATTGGGCGGTGAAGAAGATGAGGAGAAGCCAAAGAGCTGCTGCTACCAAAGTGACGAGGAGCTAAATGGCGGAGAGTGAGATTTTAGGGTTTTGGGGTGGATTTATATATGAGGGGGTGAGAAGTGGGCCGTTTCACATTGGATGGGCTTTATCTCTTCAGCCTGTGATTGGGCTTCTCTAGGGTTTTGGGACGTGTTTGTCTAATATATGTATGCATAGAAATTATTATAAATTGCATATTTATGAGTAATACATTAAGGTGACAGTTCTAGAAAGTCTTATAAATGTTCCAAATTTACGATAGATTATGATCATGTCAGATATATTAAATGATTGTTTGAATGGGATAGAATGATATTTTATAAAAATAGTTTAAATGTTTTTATATTGCTAGGAAAAAAACACAATCTATACTGATGTACCATATTTGGGTACCGTCATGTCATAATATTCGATACAATATCACGACCGTATTTTGGAATATATTATGCCATGTCAGCACCATTATTTTTTTGATCCTTTTTGTGTTGTTCTCAACCTTTTCTATATGCTTCCATTAGTTGTGTCGTTTTTGCGGAATAAGCATATCTGAGTTTCATGTTGATTTGCACCACTGCAATTGTTGGAGCATGAGCATATGAAATTTAGCCATTGCAATGTCCGTTAATAAGCTTGGAAGATAATTTGGTGAATTACCAAGAAATTATTCGATAAAGCAGCACTGCAATTGTTGGAGCATGAGCATATGAAATTTAGCCATTGGATGTAATTTAGATAATAATATCCATTGAAGAAATTTCACAAATTAATTACATGAACCCACCTTAACAAATCTGTCCAAATAATAATGGGCGGGAGTACACGCTCCGGGATAACCCATTAATCTCTTAGATAAACGAACAAGAATGACCAGAATAGTTACATCTGCATAACTGAACTGAAATTATCGGTTTTAACGATAATACTGGAGTATTCAGGAGAACGAGAAAATGAACTTGTGCAATTACATATAACAGATCCAACCTTAGCTCCAAAATTCAACCGTATACCTCCCTACGAGGAGCTACCTCGCAACACAACAAAAGACATGCTCGAGTACATGCCAGTCTAACACGCGGGTCACAGCCAACTCCTGACTGCAAGCGGCGCTTAGACAGAATGGGTATTAATCAGAATTACTTAAACCGACAGCCCTTTGCTGCCCAGCAGTAAATCTTTTCAATCCCTGGGCCCAACTTCCCAAAGGCGTCCCAATGGGTGACGAGTCAATCATCATCACCTTTGACGAGTCAAATTTCAGGAGTAATCTCTCATTAGAATTAATATAATTGTCACTTCATTTTACTCCAAGGAAGTATCCTCAAGAAAACAAGTAAAAATTACACCAAATCATTTTTAAAAACCATAAGGAACAAGGGAGGGCATAAATTGCATGAAAATAGCAAATATATAAACTAAAAATGATTAAATTGCCACAAGTAATTGATCCTGAAAGATTTAATTGGCCCTTTGTATCTTCTTTTTTATAGAGTAAAAGAACCAGGCTCAATTTTGAAAAGACGTGCTCCATTTTAGATCCATAATATATCAAATCATACATCTTGCATGCTCTACACTTAGTTTGGGGTGACAACCAAACTCGTCAATTTAAGGCCCACAATCAGTCATCAAAGCCCTCTATCATTTTGCCTTTTTTTTATTTATAGGGTTTTTCAGTTTCTAGATTTATTTAAACTTCTTTGGGGTGCAAATTTAGAAACCCTAGACCACGATCAGCACAACAAGAGAAAATCAAGAACCTAACATAAAAATGTCAAAATGACACATTTAACTCCTCATGGGCAAGAAATCACACTCAAATTGAGACTTGAGAGTAATGCAAAGTAAATATTGACTTCGATCCACATGTTCAACTGAAAATATAAAACTCAGATGCAGAAAGACAATCAACCTGATAAAATGGTTTTTAGTAGACCTAATTTGTTGCAAAGTGTCAATTACAATCGGACATATCAATTCAAGGGTACAAGGTGATAAAATATTAGTTTCAGAAACCCAATTTGACTGTGCAAAGTTAATGTTGATATTTGGAACACAAGAAATTACTGATGTCTAACATCAAATTGATCATAGAAATCCATGTGTAGAACACGAAATACCCACATTTTTACCCCCAGCTTAGAACTCCAACATACTAACATTCACGTCAAATATTTCAATTTTATAGAAACTATATTTTGGTGTTCGAGATACATTTCAAAGAACTCATATTACTAAACACATAGCAAGAGCAAATGGAACAAACGCAAGCTATTACAAATCAATCTGAAGACAATGTATTGACCATCAGGTAAATTCCCTTATACATATCATGAGGTCGCACATTTAAATAGACTAAGCATGGAGAAGTATTGAATAAATCCAAAAGGTCTTACTATCACCAGTCAAATTTCATTGAAATTTCTTAATCAAATAGTAAATGGCCATTTTATCTTATTCAAGAACCACAATATCTATTTGGCCTGAAGCCAGATGAAGTAAACTAGTTCTTCAATAACGAAACATATATAAGCCAAGTGAAAGAGATACATGAATGGTAGGTTCTTAATGCTCTATGAAGGAAAAAAGGAACTGCAAGCTTATATTGCTCTTAAAACATTTCATGGTTTTCAGTGGAATCATAACGCGATCAAATGTGAGTCGCATCTCATCAAACCAAAAAGATCATAGGCAATACCGATTCTTCAACAAAAAATGGCATATTAACAGGCAGTAAACAACAATGGCATCTAATGGACCAACATCACCATCTAACAGCATAACATGATACACATTGCCCCCACAACATTCAGTTTTGCAGTAACAATCGCATATAAAGAATCGTAACCAACCACATATGCTTAAAAAGTGAAAAGAAACCGTCAAATTTCAACCAGAGAAATACATTTAAATATATTTCCAGTCTCACATATCTCTAGATAGTAAAAAAAAAAACAAAAGAGTAACTTTTAAACCGGTTCGATAAACATTCAACAAAAAACACCCTGCCTCACATCCTCACTCAGAACAGTAAATCATATTCCATTATCTCTAAATGAAGACAGAGAACAATCGTAGTTAAAAAGAGATCGATCAGTCACCCTTCTTCCTGAAGGAACATCCCTCGGTGAGTCTCGCACGTCCTCCGGTAGGTTGGCACAATACCGTCTGGCAGTTACCGCAAACCACAACCGTTTGAGAGTGGCTAAACACAGTAGTACTGCAATTTACACATCAAATTATTACAAATCAGCAAAATTACATAAGCAATTAGAAAGTTAGCAATTAAGATGAGGATAAGAACAAACAAAATAACTCACATGTTGAAGCAACCCTGGCACTTAACATCCTACAATTACGATACAAAAAACACGATCAAATCAACACGATAATTTAAATCAAAAATGAATCAAATTAATTACTAGCATAATGAGGCTGTGAAGAGTTTTACCATGAAGAATGAGTTTGGCGATTGAACGAGACGCTTGAGCTTGTGCTTCCTCTTCTCAAGCTCTGGTGGTGGGTTCAGCAAATCGTAATCGTTTGAGAGAACCTGTTAAACATACACACCAACAAAAACGAAGATCAATTGAAAAATTTATGATAAAACACATGTTTTTTAGGGTTTCAAAGTACAAGTTAATTTTGGAACAGACCATTTTGGAATTAGGGATTGGGCGGTGAAGAAGATGAGGAGAAGCCAAAGAGCTGCTGCTACCAAAGTGACGAGGAGCTAAATGGCGGAGAGTGAGATTTTAGGGTTTTGGGGTGGATTTATATATGAGGGGGTGAGAAGTGGGCCGTTTCACATTGGATGGGCTTTATCTCTTCAGCCTGTGATTGGGCTTCTCTAGGGTTTTGGGACGTGTTTGTCTAATATATGTATGCATAGAAATTATTATAAATTGCATATTTATGAGTAATACATTAAGGTGACAGTTCTAGAAAGTCTTATAAATGTTCCAAATTTACGATAGATTATGATCATGTCAGATATATTAAATGATTGTTTGAATGGGATAGAATGATATTTTATAAAAATAGTTTAAATGTTTTTATATTGCTAGGAAAAAACACAATCTATACTGATGTACCATATTTGGGTACCGTCATGTCATAATATTCGATACAATATCAACGACCGTATTTTGGAATATATTATGCCATGTCAGCACCATTATTTTTTTGATCCTTTTTGTGTTGTTCTCAACCTTTTCTATATGCTTCCATTAGTTGTGTCGTTTTTGCGGAATAAGCATATCTGAGTTTCATGTTGATTTGCACCACTGCAATTGTTGGAGCATGAGCATATGAAATTTAGCCATTGCAATGTCCGTTAATAAGCTTGGAAGATAATTTGGTGAATTACCAAGAAATTATTCGATAAAGCAGCACTGCAATTGTTGGAGCATGAGCATATGAAATTTAGCCATTGGATGTAATTTAGATAATAATATCCATTGAAGAAATTTCACAAATTAATTACATGAACCCACCTTAACAAATCTGTCCAAATAATAATGGGCGGGAGTACACGCTCCGGGATAACCCATTAATCTCTTAGATAAACGAACAAGAATGACCAGAATAGTTACATCTGCATCACTGAACTGAAATTATCGGTTTTAACGATAATACTGGAGTATTCAGGAGAACGAGAAAATGAACTTGTGCAATTACATATAACAGATCCAACCTTAGCTCCAAAATTCAACCGTATACCTCCCTACGAGGAGCTACCTCGCAACACAACAAAAGACATGCTCGAGTACATGCCAGTCTAACACGCGGGTCACAGCCAACTCCTGACTGCAAGCGGCGCTTAGACAGAATGGGTATTAATCAGAATTACTTAAACCGACAGCCCTTTGCTGCCCAGCATTAAATCTTTTCAATCCCTGGGCCCAACTTCCCAAAGGCGTCCCAATGGGTGACGAGTCAATCATCATCACCTTTGACGAGTCAAATTTCAGGAGTAATCTCTCATTAGAATTAATATAATTGTCACTTCATTTTACTCCAAGGAAGTATCCTCAAGAAAACAAGTAAAAATTACACCAAATCATTTTTAAAAACCATAAGGAACAAGGGAGGGCATAAATTGCATGAAAATAGCAAATATATAAACTAAAAATGATTAAATTGCCACAAGTAATTGATCCTGAAAGATTTAATTGGCCCTTTGTATCTTCTTTTTGATAGAGTAAAAGAACCAGGCTCAATTTTGAAAAGACGTGCTCCATTTTAGATCCATAATATATCAAATCATACATCTTGCATGCTCTACACTTAGTTTGGGGTGACAACCAAACTCGTCAATTTAAGGCCCACAATCAGTCATCAAAGCCCTCTATCATTTTGCCTTTTTTTATTTATAGGGTTTTTCAGTTTCTAGATTTATTTAAACTTCTTTGGGGTGCAAATTTAGAAACCCTAGACCACGATCAGCACAACAAGAGAAAATCAAGAACCTAACATAAAAATGTCAAAATGACACATTTAACTCCTCATGGGCAAGAAATCACACTCAAATTGAGACTTGAGAGTAATGCAAAGTAAATATTGACTTCGATCCACATGTTCAACTGAAAATATAAAACTCAGATGCAGAAAGACAATCAACCTGATAAAATGGTTTTTAGTAGACCTAATTTGTTGCAAAGTGTCAATTACAATCGGACATATCAATTCAAGGGTACAAGGTGATAAAATATTAGTTTCAGAAACCCAATTTGACTGTGCAAAGTTAATGTTGATATTTGGAACACAAGAAATTACTGATGTCTAACATCAAATTGATCATAGAAATCCATGTGTAGAACACGAAATACCCACATTTTTACCCCCAGCTTAGAACTCCAACATACTAACATTCACGTCAAATATTTCAATTTTATAGAAACTATATTTTGGTGTTCGAGATACATTTCAAAGAACTCATATTACTAAACACATAGCAAGAGCAAATGGAACAAACGCAAGCTATTACAAATCAATCTGAAGACAATGTATTGACCATCAGGTAAATTCCCTTATACATATCATGAGGTCGCACATTTAAATAGACTAAGCATGGAGAAGTATTGAATAAATCCAAAAGGTCTTACTATCACCAGTCAAATTTCATTGAAATTTCTTAATCAAATAGTAAATGGCCATTTTATCTTATTCAAGAACCACAATATCTATTTGGCCTGAAGCCAGATGAAGTAAACTAGTTCTTCAATAACGAAAAATATATAAGCCAAGTGAAAGAGATACATGAATGGTAGGTTCTTAATGCTCTATGAAGGAAAAAAGGAACTGCAAACTTATATTGCTCTTAAAACATTTCATGGTTTTCAGTTGAATTATAACGCGATCAAATGTGAGTCGCATCTCATCAAACCAAAAAGATCATAGGCAATACCGATTCTTCAACAAAAAATGGCATATTAACAGGCAGTAAACAACAATGGCATCTAATGGACCAACATCACCATCTAACAGCATAACATGATACACATTGCCCCCACAACATTCAGTTTTGCAGTAACAATCGCATATAAAGAATCGTAACCAACCACATATGCTTAAAAGGTGAAAAGAAACCGTCAAATTTCAACCAGAGAAATACATTTAAATATATTTCCAGTCTCACATATCTCTAGATAGTAAAAAAAAAACAAAAGAGTAACTTTTAAACCGGTTCGATAAACATTCAACAAAAAACACCCTGCCTCACATCCTCACTCAGAATAGTAAATCATATTCCATTATCTCTAAATGAAGACAGAGAACAATCGTAGTTAAAAAGAGATCGATCAGTCACCCTTCTTCCTGAAGGAACATCCCTCAGTGAGTCTCGCACGTCCTCCGGTAGGTTGGCACAATACCGTCTGGCAGTTACCGCAAACCACAACCTTTTCTATATGCTTCCATTAGTTGTGTCGTTTTTGCGGAATAAGCATATCTGAGTTTCATGTTGATTTGCACCACTGCAATTGTTGGAGCATGAGCATATGAAATTTAGCCATTGCAATGTCCGTTAATAAGCTTGGAAGATAATTTGGTGAATTACCAAGAAATTATTCGATAAAGCAGCACTGCAATTGTTGGAGCATGAGCATATGAAATTTAGCCATTGGATGTAATTTAGATAATAATATCCATTGAAGAAATTTCACAAATTAATTACATGAACCCACCTTAACAAATCTGTCCAAATAATAATGGGCGGGAGTACACGCTCCGGGATAACCCATTAATCTCTTAGATAAACGAACAAGAATGACCAGAATAGTTACATCTGCATAACTGAACTGAAATTATCGGTTTTAACGATAATACTGGAGTATTCAGAAGAACGAGAAAATGAACTTGTGCAATTACATATAACAGATCCAACCTTAGCTCCAAAATTCAACCGTATACCTCCCTACGAGGAGCTACCTCGCAACACAACAAAAGACATGCTCGAGTACATGCCAGTCTAACACGCGGGTCACAGTCAACTCCTGACTGCAAGCGGCGCTTAGACAGAATGGGTATTAATCAGAATTACTTAAACCGACAGCCCTTTGCTGCCCAGCAGTAAATCTTTTCAATCCCTGGGCCCAACTTCCCAAAGGCGTCCCAGTGGGTGAAACATAATTATCAGATGAGCTAGTAATCCGGACAATATCCGTTGCTCGTTTTGAGCTACATAGGCTGAACATAGTTCGTTGCTCGTTGCACAATTCAATAATTAATTGGGTGATCATGATATCAGGTTAATTATGGTTATGAAGAATAGTGTGATTATGCATCAAATGATAGGTTTAATTTAACATTAGGTAAGAAAGTTGATTATGTAAAGAATTAACAATTTTAAATAAAAGCATTAAAATTGTGATAGAATGTTGCTCGTGATTCGAAACAAAGAATCACAATTGTTATGTCCAAGTTTCTCAGGGCCAAATGCCAAACGGGGTTTTCAACAAATCAGAAACCAAACCTCACCTTTTACCGTACGGAAAATTATTGATTAACGTCGATAATTGCAGAACCTTAAATAAATCAAAAAGATATAATCAATTGTTTGCTCATAAATTTACAACAATAAACATATATTTTCAATACTTATCATATTTAAAGAAGTTTAGTTAAATATCTAATTATTGTTAATTTGGGACAAATTCCACATTTACCTATTTTAACATTAACTATGACGTAAAAATATAAAAAATGGGATTTACCATTTCAAAGTAACAAGTTGAAGACTAAATCAATTTACAAAATTATTATTAAAGTCTCCATTTCTAATTTATTAACAACATATTTGATATTAATATATACATATGCATCAATGCATATTTAAACCCTTTTTAAAACAATATTTCTTAACAAGGTTCTTGTAAATTACTTATTAAATAATAATCTCAATCCAAAAATTTTACCATGATCTTAACATTGAACAAATACTTAAGTAAGCCCTTGAATAAAATCATATCATATATATAACTTTGGTAAAAAAACCCATTTTCTTATAGTTATTAGTATAAAAGTACATAATATTGCATATATCACTAATAACAATTAAAATAAATTGTAAACATTTAGATCTAATTAAAATTAATGTTTCCAGAATACTTATCATGCTAATAAACTAGATTAGATGATTAGATCACAAGATAAACACAATATTTCAATTAAAGTTAAAGAAATGGAAAGATCAACCGTAAAACAAACTATATGTCTTCTAAATGTTGTAAAATCCATGAAAATTATTAAACACGATTCTAAATTATGATCAACTGATCCAACATCATTATTAGTATGTAATGGCAGAAAACTGTGTAGCTTTTGAAATTAGTATGTAATGGAGTCAATATTAATGATCAATTTCATGATTTGTGTAGCTTTTGCAACATATATTGGTTAATCAAAATGTTTATGCAAATATAAGGCAGAAAACTGTAGCAATCTTAGATTCACCTTCAATCGAACTTTCAAACGATATGATAGTCTGAAATTGGTTGAGGGGTTCAATCTTAAACATCATGGAGAGTATGTAGTTTCAAAATCAAATCAATAGGACAAGGTTTGGTATTTTAAATAAATCATGAAAGCTAGGAGCTGTTTTCGGATTTTCTGGACAGGGGTACGTATTTCTAATTTTTAGACCACTCAAACGACTTTGGTTGAAGAAGATTTTTGAACATAAAAGTTAGCTTACACAATAACCAGTCTGTGGTAAAAATTTCAGAGAAATATTCGATGTTTTGATATGGTTTTCGAACTTCCAAAGTTTCTGTACCAAAACTGGTAGTTTTGACCAAACTCGGTTTTGAGGATTTTCAAGGACTATAAAGAAGGCTTAAAGGACTGAAACAATTTTTATAGAAATTTAAACATCAAGAAAAAGTACATTGCAGAAGAAAAGAGAGAAAAGTCGGAGAGGAGTGGTGTGTGAAAATTGTTGAAGACAAGCACTTATTATATAGGCAAAAATTCGGGAACATAGAGTTATTAGGTATACTTATATAGCTGTAAATGAAATATTAAAAATAAAATTTTAATATTATTTTATGCATATATCACTTTACGTAAAAACTTGAGGTAATTTAGGTTGAAATCAAACTTTTACCACATGGTCGATAAATTCAAAACTTTTCAATGCAAAAGAGATTTGAAATCAATGTTTCTAAGACCAAGAAAACCTTATGATGAAAAGCTTTAACCTTTATTTAATTTATAACCTGTCAAGAACCAATGGATAACTATATCGTAAAATAAAAGCGATAAGTTCATTTAAAAATCAAACATAGGGTAATTGTGCTACTTAGAACACAATATAATCATTTTGGGTCAAATATAGTGCCTACAAAATGTTTGGGGCTGATTTGAAATAATCTTGGACTAAATTGTAACTTTTTTTTCAAAATTTTAGGGGTCAAAATCATATTTTCAAGAAGTTCAATGACTAAAATGAAGATTCGAAATTACTTTTATTTTCTTCCAATTTTCAGGGGCGTTACAGTGGTGCTAGTGAAATTAGTGTTGATGGGTGCTTAGGCTGTGTGACCCACTATTCGTGCTGCGGCCCAACCTTCCCAAAGTTAGGCCGCTGCGTGATTCAGATGGAGAGCAATCGGGGAAGTTAGGGAAGATGACTTCCCCGATCTTATTTTGTTTTTTTTTTTTGCTCTCAATGTTAAAATAGAAAAATACAATTTTCAGAAATTTAAACAATACTCCTATAATTTGAAGTAGTAATACAATAATAACTTTTGATATTTTTACAAAATTTGTTGACCCACCAAAATGTTTCAGATTTTTTGTAAAAAAAGTTTTGGATTTTTTCCCTCTTCTTTTTATTTTTAATTTTAACTTCAACTTACGAATTAAAGATTAGATTGGATGAGGGCAATTGTGAAATTTTAAGTAAAAGATCTCATAATTTTCTGTTAGTTTTAACAGCTAAATGAGGTAATTGTAATCCAAAAATAAAATAAGGGTTGTTTGTGTAATCTCAAATATAAAGGGTAGTTTATATAATTTATCCACACTTCAGGGCTAGCTTGTGTAACTATCCCATAAATAGATGCAACAATAATTTATGCGACATTAGTCAATAAAGTCTTTCTTGGACATATGGAACAATATTAACAAGTAAACATTTGTAATCACTCAGAGAATAAATATTTTCTGAACATTACTCAACGAAATCTTTCATGAGCATACCAACAATATTTACAAGTTCATAGTTGCAATAATTAATAACTTAAATTTAAAACCTCTAAGGGCTTATAAAATGACATAAGTAACATAAAGTAGGAGGTATAATCTTCCGTGAATGTGTTAGTAATTCTTTTAACTTGGGTTAATGACATGCAAGCATCAATAAGAAAATAAAATGGAATTACTCTCATATAAAACTAAAAGTAAAAATCTAAAAAATTACTCGTCTAATCATAAAATTATAGAACAATGACTATGCCTCATTGCCTATAATAACGGGGATAGATGAACGGATAAAAAAGACTTCTACCTTTTAAGTTAAATATTATTTTGAGTGATACGAGGGTATTATATGTGGGCTAAAAATTCGTATTGACTTTATGAATTTTTAACGCTCGACTCTTGAAATGGTTGGAAAGTTTTGAATCTATATGAAATTTTGTAGAAACAAAAATGGACTAGGAGCATAATGGAGAATATTAAGGGCCTGTTTGGATCGTAATTTTCGGATTTTGGTAGGTCTATATATAATTTAGAATACTTTTCAATTTTTGAGCTTGAAACAAATTTGACCCAAAATTATAATACGACTTCTCATTTTTTAAAAATGAAATGTCTTGTCGCATCACATGCCAAGTTTAACCCTTTTTATTGCACATCTCTCTCTCTCTCTCTATCCTCATTAAATATAATTTTATCTCATTAATTAATCATTATCTCTTCTATTTATACACTTATAATATCAAAGGGTATTGTATTATAAATATGTATTAATTATAAAGGAATTTCGTAAGTTTAGGCTAAATATACATACATGGATATATGAAAAACGTTTTATTACACATTTCTAATATAACAATAGAGTAGTACTTTAACAATATAAAATATAAAGTTAGCATCATAAATATGTTTGTCTAAATATCATCAAATAATAAATATAACAATTCTTAATTATTAAACAATTATTAGCTATTAATATATTATTTACCATTCACCTATCTGCATTGATTTGACATCTACATACCTATTTTTCTCCCTATAACTCCAACACTCAAACTACACTCAAATCATTTTGGAATTACATTTAAACTATATTTCAAATGTTTTACCCATTTTTTCCAAAAAAATATTCACAACATTCAAACAAAATTGAGACGGACCAAACATGCGAAACTACATTCAAACGGGGTTTAAGATTTTTCACCAAAAAATACTTACCCTATAGTGTTCGATTGTTCGTTGTTGTTTCTCTTGTTCTCCTGAGTTGGTTTCGAGCCGGCGATCCATTAGAATTTATTTTTGCTTTACCCCTTTAATTGGGCTATTTAATGTAATAGAGTTTCGTAGTATTAATGCATTATTCTTATTATAAACAAAATAAAATAATAGCAATAGTGGAAAGACAAGTGTTGACATGGATACAGGAGAATAACAAAAATACGCTCAAGCCCTAGACAACTAAATCAACGGCGGAGATGCGATACCTATCACCCAACGGACACGATCTATCCTTGGCTACTACATAATATATCTCAAAAACCTAGATCGCATTCTCTTTCTTCTTGCCCAATTCTGCCTCTTCGCTCTTCTGCGGCTTTTGCTCAGCGCCCCCAAATCTCCTAATCGAAGATGGTGAGTTCATCGGTTAATTGAGTTTACTCATTCGAATCATCTGAATCACTAATTTGTTGTTTATTTTTCTTAATGATGATGATTAGGTTTTGTCAAACGATTACGATTTGCTTAACCCACCGCCAGAGCTCGAGAAGAGGAAGCACAAGCTCAAGCGTCTCGTACAATCCCCTAATTCCTTCTTCATGGTATTAATTTTGATTGTCATTGTAATAATTATGATTTTTTTTATTAATCGTTAGTTTTTCTTAGTTTTTGATGTGGTGTTTGTGTTGTTTTTGTGATTGTAGGATGTTAAATGTCAGGGTTGCTTCAACATGTAAGTTTTCTTTTGTTTTCGTGATGTTTCGATCTGTTTCGATGATTTAAGTATGACGATTTTGAAGTTTGATGATTAAAGTTTACATTTTTGATTGATATATGTTTGTGGGTCTATTTGTTGCAGTACCACCGTGTTTAGCCACTCGCAGACAGTGGTGATGTGCGGAAACTGCCAGACGGTGTTGTGCCAACCGACCGGTGGGCGTGCCAGGCTCACGGAGGGATGCTCCTTCCGGAAGAAGGGCGATTAAGTCTTGAATTTTCATATTGATGCATATTGTCGAATGCGAGGCCTGAATATTTTGGTTTAGATTGTCTTTTTTGTTTCTTTAGGTTTATTGTCTGAGTTGGAGGATGACTTTTGTTTATGGTATTCTATCTAAATTTTCTTATGGAGTGTCACACTTCATGACTTTTTCATGTGTTATCTTATTTATTAAATATTTTTGCTTAACAATCTACTGCTGTTGTTTATTGAACAGTTATGTGGTGGTAATATTTATTGGTTGGATTTACTCTCTTTACTGCCTACATACTTGATGTGTGGGTGATGTTCAAAACTTTGTGACTTAGGTGGAATTTGATCTATTTATTCTTTGAATCAGTTTGAAAACTTTTTCGTTAGTTGCTGTTTAGCCTTAAGTATTCAGGCAGCAAGGTCTATGACATCTGGGGAATGTTTGAAAACACTTAAAGAGCTTAAAGAGCCTGTATTAGGGGTGTTTGCATATTGTTAATCCAACTTAATATGTGGTTTGAAATCTTAGATTCAATTCAGGGTTCGGCCTATTGAAACCATCCGACCTTGGAAAATGGCCCTTTTATAATCCTCCAAAGATGGGCGTCCTAGCCCATCTTATAATATGAAAATGATATAGTCTTCGTTGCAATCTAACAAATCAAAAAAACTTAACAGTAGATTGAATCCTTCTATTTTAGCATCTCATATTCTAATCTGTTTTAATCTGATCCAAGTTTTCAAACATGCCCCAGTGTTTTAAGTTGAGAGCTGAGGTACGTGGTAAGCTTCAAAGAAATGCTGGTAGGAATTAGTTAAATTGATCATAAGAGTAATGGAGCATGTATATGATGAGATGCAATTATTCTCTATTGTGGATATTATGTGTAATACTGTTATAAGCAAGCAGCCGAGGTCTTGTTTTGCTGTTTAAATAAGTGATGTGAACCTTGTCTTATGTTCATAGTGGTCTGAAAATGTGGTTCTATGTTTTACTTGGAATGTAGAAGATATTGTGCCTAGTAGGTGTATTTTTATTTCCTGATTGATGATTGATCTAATATTGTACGGGGATAGTATTTTTTTTTTTTTTTTTATGTCCACAACTGTATACAGTGCTATATCTCGTATTAGCAATCAGCAGTTGTGGTTTGCTTTAAGTTTCCTGTGAGTCTGTTGTATGCAAAAATATATTGCTTTGCTGTGCACCATACTACTGAATGAAGTATAAGACTTGTGCTCAAGTGTTGTACTTCTATGGTCGTCATATTATGAAAGTAATGCACTTTATTCACGAGGTGATTGGAGAAACATAATTTATTTAGTTTAGTTTATGTGATTCTCATTTGATTGCTATGAACTTCACTCCTTTTAGTTGGAAAAATGATTTATTGATTGTTTGTTTACGTAGTTTTGTCTGCACAGAAATGTTACATTTGTTGATTGGTGACATGTTTTGGGTTAAATGAAAAGAACAAAATTTTGTTCTTGCTATTTGGTTCTCTTATTGTGTTTGTGAGTAAGAATTACCAAGATTCTTAGTTTTGCGCTGCTCATGCGGATAAAAGTGAACTTTGTTAATTGGTGCTATGTCTTGGGAACAAAATTCTATTACTGCTATTCAATTCTTGGATTGCGCCTGAGTAAGAATTATGCCGATTCTAACAATAAAAATGACCGTCAATGGCTTCATACCCTGGATGTTGGTTTATCATTCATGTTTAAATCAAAGTGGCTCAAGTCACAAACACCACATCCTCAGAGTCTAGATGTAGGTTAAACCTTTATGAGGATTCTGTTATATGTAGGTTCCTGTATCCTGCAACCCAACCTATCAGGGCATCAAAGCTCCTTCACTAGGTTCGAGCTATGAAGCTTACCTTAATATCATTTTTCTTAAAAAGGGAAAGGGCTCTTTTCAGATGGTGTGGAGGAGCGCTCTTATGTTTGCCTTTTACTGATATATTATTTGAAGTTGGAGTTTCCATTGAAAGCTAGCTCGTCTGGAATATGAATTAAGGACTTGAATATTCTGAAGGAATCACCTGAGTAGACTTAACTCCCTTTTGTTGCCAGACTCGTGATATCTTGCATCATTTGCGGAAGACTGGATTGGCATAGTAAGATCACTTGTACTACCCCCTCCAAATCTAGAATTGGGGGGGGGGGGGGGGAGGGGGGTAGGATTTGGGTTTAATCAGCAAGAACTATGGAGAATTTCGAATTAGGCCTCGAGTTCCGAGCAGGCGGAGAACTAATACCTTCTTTCATGCCATTTGGCTTGAAGAGGAATCAACTAGCCTGGAAGTCTATGGGTAACTCTAAGGGTAAAGCATATGAAATTCGACTTTCTACCATATCATGCCACTCTTGTTACAGTAGATGACCTTAAGAAATTGCAATCGTTTTTTTGAAAGGACCAGAATGAGGTTGTACTAGTGATCAAGTATTTGGCTGAGATTGGAAGGCTAAAGTAAGAAAAAATATTGTTGTTTATGCCATTTACCTCTTTGAACGAGTTGTTATAATAATCGTTGCAACTACTATGTTTGTATATGTTAGATCAGTACGTAGTCAGTAGAAGGAGCATTTTGTTGGGAAAATTTACACGGCACACTGTGTGACCTGAAGTATGGAGATGGAGTCAAGTGTGTCTTTTCACTTTTGTCATAAGTTGTTGCTCTATTTGATACTCCGCTGACGAAAAATACATGCATACGCCATTAGTGGAGGGATTATCCGTTAGACTGTGTGAAGCTACTTACTACTACCTTTGTACCTCTATAATTGTTGTAGACTTCTCCTTCTCACGTGCACTCAATTTACTATGAGTTGCACCTTTTAACTGTTGCGCTCTTCTTTTGGTCTAAAGATAGTCAAATAACCATAATCGTTTTGTGTGCCATTTGATCGCTGCAAACTTTTTTGGTCTAGGCTTATCAATACTATATAATAAAAATGAATCTCCAAACCTGTTTTTTCTCCCTACCAAACCTGTAAGCTTCCTTGTTTTTCGTCTCCTCATAACCGAACCTCACTCCTATCCTAACTGCTTGGAATTTACAATTTTACCCAACACCAATTTATGTTTTCTCAAATGGTGAGCCTTTTAGAATTTCAAGCTACATTTATTTGCTGCAAAGTACAGAGCCCTTCACCCTCTTCATCTCAATTTTTTTTTTCTCTGTTCTGTTCATGACAGATCGTCCATGGGCGGCGGTTCAACTTTCAGCAAATACAACTGCCGCCTTCATGTGTCCTCTCGATTGGGCGGCGAGACGTATATCATTTCGAGGTCTTCGATTCTCGATGTTTATGTGCTTGATTTCTCCTCCAGGAAAAAATTGTTAGGTATGGTTATCTTACTCTTCTCCTATATATATGGGAATGATTCTAGGTTATTCCTCACGCAACCAATTTCCCACACATTCAAATGTAAATTGCAATTTTCAGCTTTGTCTAAACACCTTTCTTTGTTTTCTGGTTTTCCTAATGGTTTCTGTTTTATCTACTTGCAGCAGCTCTTGGATCGCCATGAACAAAGACTACGTTTTTATTCACGAGATTCCCCGCCACACTCTGAAATGGACGATAAAGGTGAAGGTTGTGCGTCAATCGGGGCCATATCGTTCAAAAGATGGAAAAATAGAATATAAGAAGCTTACACTAATGGATGAGAAGGTTTGATCTTGCTCTTTTTCCAACTTTATAGTCTACGCACCTTTTTTGATGAGATTTATACTGAAACTAGAAGAAAGTTTAAATGTCTAAATCAATATCGGAACGATTGAGCATAGCACTAAAAGTCTTAGTCTGCGAACGAATCATAACCCAGCTTATAATTTCACTTTAATATATGTTATTGTCATTATGTCTTTGAAATTTAGTTTTTGTTACAAATGATGCCTGGACACGTTTAGTACTTTTGAGACTTAATTGTATGATTATAACTGTAATTTACCAATTATCACAATCACCTCTTAACATTAAATTTTATGAAGCCAGCTTTCAACTGCCGCCCGTCAATTATTATTAGCCTGATTATTTTATGTTCGATGCAGCTATTTGGTTTGATTCGTGATATTTTGCGACCATATTTCTATCTATTCTTTGTTGTCCAAATGTGTAATTCTCTTGGAATCCTTTGTCAATTTAAAAGTCACTCCAATGTTTGTATTCTTTGGTGCTGAAATGTGCAATTCCTTGAATCCTTTGTAAGGTTGGAATGTTGCTCGGGGTCTTTCTTCACGTAGGCTTGCTTTTTTTTTTTTTTTTTTTTTTTTTTTTCCGTGCATTTCAGGGGATGACGATGCAGGCTTCCATCTTCGGCGATGATATCAGATTATTCGAGCATACTTTGCTTTTTGGGAAGTCTTATTATGTATCAAGAGGTTATTTGGAAAAAAACGAAGCCAGAGTTCAGGTCTAGAAGGGACCGAGAGCATGAATATCAAATGACAATCAAAAAATACACTAACGTTGAAGAGGCCGAGGACTGTGACATTAAGATGCCAGTGAAGAAGTTCAACTTTATGCCTTTGCGAGAATTGTCATTGATATCTACTGTGCAGGAGAACATTGGTAACTGCCTCAACTTTTTTTTATTTGTAGCGTGCAAAGTACTCACTTCAATGGTTTTGCAGATATAGTTGCCATTGTTCTGAAGGTATCGCCTGAGGAAAAAAGAAAGAGGAAGCATGATTCTGCAGATGTTTTACTGCGTGACATAAAATTGACAGATTCAAGGTGGTATTCTGGAATTGTATTTTAAGATACAAGCATTTGTGCCATTATATTTTTGGAGTGTGCGGCATTGTCCTGTTTTTATTTCAGTTTTGCATAGTGAGGTGCTAGAATGTTATTATTATACAAACTGTATAACGGATCTTATTGTCTATAAATTTATTCACTTTGGTGTCTTCACCTTAGCCTCCAATCTGCAATTCTCTCAATGTGGGGGAGCTTTGTGCACACTGAATGTGAAATGATCTGTGAGATGCTGCCATCAAGACCAATTATTGTTGCTACAAATCTTCAAGCTAAAGAAGTTTATGGTAATCTCCAAGTAAAATTTGTTTACCTGAATTATTGTTATTGTTGTATACTCTGATTTATAGTTCAAAAATCGTTGTGTAGGGAGGAAGATTTTATCTACAAGTTCAGCTACTGATATACTCATTAATCCGGACATACCTGAGGTGAAAGAGTTGGAGCCAAGTTCCACACTATTACGTACTTGTATAAATTATAGATACTAAATAGTTTGATGTCATTACAGGAAAATGAATTCCAAGAATGAGCTTGATAGTTTGTCTGAAGGCAATGAAGTCATGTATTCCACGGACCAAATAGTTACGATTGAACACATATTAAAGACTGGAAACATGGTATGGGGCTTAGATTTCTATTACTTAGTGATCTATTATATAGTACAGATCACTGATAGTTACTATTTTTGTTGTTTTCCATATGAGAAGAATGAAACTTATTGCATAAAAGCTTCTGTGACGAGCATACTGCCCCAGGAGCAGTGTTGGTATGTAGCGTGCAGTAACTGTCGACGAAAGACTGAAGCAGCTCAACAAACTCAATTTACGTGTCAGGGATGTGGGAATGAGAACGTTATCGCTGAGCCTTGGTACGGATCCTTGCTTGATTCTAATATACACTTCCAAGTTTGATTGTGCCATGAAAGTAGAATGTAACTTTAATATTTAACAGGTTCTGCGTTAAGGTTGAGCTGGGCGATAACAGTGGTTCGGTTGGTGCTACCATTTTTGGGAACCAAGCTGGAAAACTACTTTCTTGCAATGTTGAATCAGTAATGGGCCTTAGTATCGAGGTGATGCTTGTTCTTATGCTTTATTTCCTCCTTAGATTAGACATTGGTTCAGTCCTCATTTATCTTTGCGTATCTGCAGGAACATTTTGACCAGCTTGACAAGTGGATGGTTGTGTGCAGGCAGAATGAATACATATTTTGGTGTAAATTGGTGAAAACGAGAAGCAGTGACCGACTAAGTGTTGTGGCCCTTAGAGATCTCGCCTGAGGGAGAGAGAGTTGCGTTTAACATAGCATATGTCGTTCAGAATAAGTGCGTCTATCCCTTTTCATGGGTTTTGTTAAGCTTTTGTGATGATGTAGCATTTTCCTGTTTCGTGAATGAAATAAAGTAAGGTGTTTAATGTAATGTGTTTCGTTAAGGGTTTGTCAAACTGTAATGTCTTCTTGTTTTGTGATGAGAATAAATGAGGTCATTTGTATAAAATGCTTCAGCTGCTGCTTCAGTTTCCTGTTTTATGGGAAAAACACCAATAATATAATACTTTTGGAATACGAGTCAGATAGAGATGGAACTTGCAAAATAAAAATAGTATGCATTCATTGATACAATATTTAGATCGTGGTTTCAATCATGGTGCTTAAAATATAGTAACTCCGCAGATAAATCATGGTGCTTAAAATATTTCGTCGGTAGCATGCCAGGAGTTTGTTCATCACCAATAAATCCTGGCAGTATTGGTAAAATGAATGACCGTTCAACTTTAGTGATTTGTTACATTTCCAAGTGTTCGTTTAGGAGAGTATAACCATTAAATAGTTTCCATGGAATCTGATTTCTGAAACCGAATGGGATGTTTATTACCTAAAGAGCTTAAAACTTTAGTAATGTCATTATTTACATCTTTTGACACCAGAGTCCAAATCCAGTGTTATTAACCAAAGGAAGCAGTAATAACGACCAAATAAGCAAGCTGATGTGTGATTTGCAATTTTAAAAAGAACTCGGCGACTATATAAACATATTAAGTTTGATTTGCTAATTCCAGACGATATTAACAAACAAATAAACAATATCAGCTTCAAAGCAAACTTGTATCATTTGATTCTGGTAATTACTCTTTTGGCAAAATCATTATTAAGTAGTAGATTGAATTCATTAGAGTTTCTTCCCGTATTCTCTGTTTTAGCATAGTTGGTGATCATAGTTGTGTAGCAGACCGTGATTCAGCATTCTTGGCATCTCAGAAGAATGTTTATGGTTCTAATATAGTATTATTAATTCTCAATGTGAAAAGGACTAAACTAATGAGGAGGAAAAGCAAAAACATATAGCCTTTTAGTAACATCCTTCCCACCGAAGATTTCAAAAAAGTAGCATTTTCTGTCAAACTGAGCCTGCAAGACAATTGATACAGAGTGTTATTAACTGTTTACAGGATAGATTAATTGCGGTGAGAAGCATTTTAGTCTAAGCATCTAAAGAAAATGTAATAAATAAACAATTAATTAAGATGCATGAAATAAACATTGATCATATATAGAGCTTTTTTTTTTTTTTTAATGAATATCGAGCATAGAGTTTCTTCTCAAGGTCTTTTGTTATGTTATTATTTTTTTCCGGAAAACTTTGTTATGTTATTTTAAGCAAAATTGGTGACTAAAGTTATAATGCAGAACGAGGATCGAAAATTTGGTTGTCTTTGTGCCAGCCTAATTCGTCTTGAAAATTCGTTGTGTTGCTTATTAAGTAAAATAACCGTAGGTAATCTGAAAATAAGTTTATCTAGAGAAAAGAAAGAAAAAGATAAACAGAGTATTTTTAAGTGACGGAAGGAGATAAATTAAATCCGGGAAGAAGAGATTAATGTTTCCAATTGAACATGTCAAAAAGGTGATATAAGATAATTACTTGAGATACATAAAATAATCATTAAAAGAACATAAGTGATGTCATATATTGCAAATGAATTTTCTATGTGATGAGGCGGTCCAACTGAATCGTAGAGATGCAAGGTTCAGCGCCTTCAACAGCCCCTGACTAGCTGCTGCATCTCAAGTTTATTTCTCCTGTGTGTTTTTCTTCCATTGCCAAGTGGGTACAAGTGGTGTTACGTAATGCTTTTTTGGAAATTTAATATTGAGCACCTCTCGAGAATTTGGATTCTCAATGTTTATCAGCCTACCTGCTATCTGTTTTCTTCAAATAAATAAATAATAACTCTTGGCAAACACAATTCAAGTGGCTTAACCAACGGTGCAAGTTTCATTGGAATGACTGCTTTAGTTACTGCATGTTCTTAATTTTTTTTTTTTTGAACAGTCTGCATGTTCTTATTACTTGCTATATATATATATATATATATATATATATAGGTAAGATATGAGTAACATGGCAAATAGTAACGATCTGTTCTTTTTTTTTTTTCCAATGGTTGGCTTGCTCTATTTGATATAACACATTGATCTAAACAAGAGGTTATAACAAATATAAATGAGCCAACTAATCCGTCGCGTGCAAGCTTTTGCTCCAATTATTCTCATCAATTTCAGTTTATCAATAAGGTAACATCTCACTTTTAACAAATTAATTACTGTTTCATATTTTCTTCATGGCATGTTGTAATATCTATGAAATAATTACATTTTCATTTATGTAGTTTCATGTTCCTCCTGCAAGTGCATATTTGTTAGCCTGGACCACGACTATTTTCCATATAAGAAAAAACTTAGAGAATGTAGATCAAATTATTTTGTATGGTCAATTTTCTAGATACGCTATTAGCATTAATTCGAGGAGTTTGGTATTATATGCCTTTCGACTTGCGATTAATTGATGATATTTTTACCCCCAAAAAAAATAGTATCAGGTCAAGTATATATCAACAGATTACGCAACCAGACAAATTCTTGTATCATACCTTGTAAAATGATAAATAGTTCGGCCTAAAAGTTAGTGAATATTAAGTAGCATTATTATTTTGAGCTTCTCTTTCAAATTTATTTTCAAACAAATGTTTATTTACCAAAGAATTCAAAGCACAAGCTGTATAAAAGTGATAACTAATTTTGGTGCTCTTTGAAATTAACGATTTGATATGCCAAAAAGCTAACATAGTAGAATCTGTTAACACAGAACTAAATATTACAATGAATCACTGATATTACAATTTATGATTACACAACAAAAGTTATCTTATTATATTAGTAATGAGATATCCAATTATTGTCGTAAATGATTCAAAATGGTTATATGATATTCACCAGTTTGTCCGTGGATAAAAATGGCAAGCTTTGAACGTACTGCCAAAGCTGAGGGCAGGGGAAAACAAGTCAACAAATTCTCTAGAACTGGAGACGAACAAAGATCCGGAAATCAATATGCCTCTTTGTCAGAGGATAAGAAAGAGGAAATAAGAAGAAGGAAAAGAAGCCAGTATGCTGCTCTTCCGACAGAAAGAAAAAACGAGATATTACAAAAAAGACGAGAATCTTATGCGGCACTATCTCGACAGAAGAAAGAAGAATTGCTGCATAAAGCACGAGATCGAAGAGCCATCAACAGATTAGTCAATAATAGTGAGTTGCACGGACTTATATAATCATTACTTTTTCGTCTAGAGATGAATCATGCATGTTATTTCTCTTAATATAATAGCAAAACAAAACTAATACTAAGCTTCCCCCCATGCAGCAACAACTGAGCCTTCGACTTCATCATGTAAAAAGGATGCTCCTTCTACAGCTTTTCTCTTAGAAAAATGCACTTTCTGTCAACATTGTGGAGCAAAGAAGTTTCCTTCTGAATCACAAGGATTTTGTTGTGCAAATGGGGACGTGGTCCTAGCCCAGAACGAAGTCCATCCGTTGATGCATTATTTATTAACATCTATGGACGAGGAAGCAATTGAGTTCAGAAGGTTCGATAGGACTTACAATAATAGATTTGCTTTTACCTCCCTTGGTGTGAGGTATGATACAGAACTTACAAAGAACACAAAGAAGGTGTATACATTCAAAGTTCAAGGGGTGATGTATCATTTCATTAATGATATATTTCCAACAGATGGAGGATCATCCAATCTGCAATTTTTCTTTTATGACACTGAGCACGAGATTCAAAAGAGAATAGATATGTCGAGCTCATTCAAGGAAAGCATTGTGAGAAAACTAATCGATGTTTTGTCGGGAAATCCATATTCTAAGTTTTTCAGAAGTCTAAAAGAGTTGGACAACCTTGAAAGTAAAGCAATTGTCATAAAAGCAACTCCAGAAATAGACCAGCGTGTGTTTAACGCACCTACAGTTTCTCAAGTGGCTGGTATTTGGGTTGAGAATAGTGACCAAGACGGACCAGGAAAGCGGGACATAATTGTTCATTCACACGGTGGGACCAATCACAGCATAAACTATTATTTCGGGTGCTATGATCCATTACAATATCCTCTATTATTTCCAAACGGAGATACTGGTTGGCATGAGGGGATACCTAAAAGGAACAAAGATCCTAAAGCTCAAACAAGAACATCCAACATAGATTTCTCAACCATTACATCACCAAACGAGTTACTTTCTAGAGAGCAAGAAGGTACACGACATTCATTTTTTTTGTTTTCTCTCATTATGACACAATTGTAGCTCGATAATTGTTAGTTGCTGTTGCTTTATTTTCTTTGTCGTTACTAATATGATTTATTATCTCAGTTTTGCAGGGAAAGGGATCAAGACAAAATATTTCATGTCGTCAGTATTATTGTTACAAATTGCAGATTAGGCCATCTGAAAAATCAATTTTATTGTACTCTGGAAGATTGCTTCAGCAATACATTGTAGATATGTACATCAAAATCGAAACAAGCCGCCTAGATTACATAAGAAATTAACAAAAGCGCATACGTGCAGAGTTATATCAAGGAATTGTTGATAGCATCAATCACGGTGAGAGTCGTGGTTCCAGAGTGGGTCGAAGGATTGTTCTTCCTTCGTCGTTCATTGGAGGTCCCAGAGACATGCGACGTCGCTATCTTGACGCGATGACGTTGGTTCAAAGATACGGTAAGCCTGATATATTTCTGACCATGACCTGTAATCCTTCTTGGCCAGAGATTCAAAAGGAATTGCTCCATCCTGTTGAGGAGGCACAAAACAGGCCTGATCTAACTACAAGAATATTCAAATCAAGGTTGGAGGAGCTGAAGGTGGATCTTTTCAAAAGGCGTTTATTTGGACGTGTAATTGCATATACTTATGTGGTGGAGTTTCAAAAAAGAGGATTGCCTCATGCACATTTTCTCCTAATATTGCATCCACAAGACAAAATCACAACCCCTGAAGCATACGACAAATATATTTGTGCTGAGATCCCAGATAAAGATGATAACGTTCATTTGTATCGAATGGTAGTCCAACACATGATGCACGGACCGTGTGGACAACTTAAACCAAACAACTCGTGCATGCGAGATGGAGAATGCAAAAACCACTATCCAAGGGACTTCTGTGAAGTTACCAGCCAAAAGAAGAATGGTTATCCATTGTACAGAAGAAGAGACACGGGAGTAAAAGTCGAAGTGCGTAATGTTCAATTGGATAATCGCTCAGTGGTTCCGTACAATCCAATTTTGCTAGCAAAATACGACTGCCACATGAATGTTGAGATATGTTCGACGTTGAAGGCTGTTAAATATCTATACAAGTATATTTACAAAGGCCACGACAGAGTTCTATTTCAGTTGGGATTTGATGACGGCTCAGATGTTGTTGATGAAATAAAAATATTTCAGAGAGGTAGATGGGTTTCACCTCCAGAGGCTGCATGGAGAATTTTTAGTTTTTCTTTGAATGAGATACATCCGCCCGTTATCTCTTTGCCGCTCCATCTCGAGGAACAACAAGTTGTTAGGTTTCAGGAGGATCAAGACTTGGCTGATATTGTAGAAGATGAGCGCAAATCGAGAACCATGCTAACTGAGTATTTTCGGATGAATTCTATTGATGAAAATGCCGCTCGTTATTTGTATAAGGAATTCCCTGAACATTATGTGTGGAATCAAGGTGGAAAGAAATGGGTCCCAAGGTCGAAAAGAGAAGTTATCGGAAGAGTTGTCGCTGCTAATCCAACTGAAGGAGAGAGGTACTTTTTAAGGTGTCTACTTGATCATGTTAAGGGTGCAACTTCTTATGCTTCTATCAAAAACGTCAACGGGATTCAGTTCAGCACATATCGGGAGGCAGCTGAAGAATTGGGCTTACTAGAATCAGATAACAACATTTACAGTTGCTTGCATGAGGCATCACTATGTCAAATGCCATCTAGCCTCCGTCGGCTTTTCTCTACAATCTTGGTCTATTGTTCTCCACAAAATCCACGAGCTCTATGGAAAGATTTCAAAAAGTATATGGGTGAAGATTTCGAGATGTCTGGATTACGCTCTCTATCTTCAGTCGAATCAAAAGTACTTCAAAGTATCGACCTACATCTACAGTCAATGGGTAAAACTCTAGAGTCTTTCGATTTACCCATTGTTGTAGAGAACGAAGACGAGAAGATACAGAGAGAAATCAATGAAGAGCTAAACATACCAATACTCGAAGATGATTTATCAACAGTGGAGAAACTTAATGCAGATCAAAGAGCGGCATATAACGACATCATGAAGAAAATACAAAAAGATAAAAGTGGCGTATTTTTTATTGATGGCCCAGGTGGTTCAGGGAAAACTTATCTATATCGCGCTTTGTTAACTACTGTGAGGTCTACAGGTTCGATAGCACTTGCTACGGCAACCTCTGGCGTGGCGGCTTCAATACTACCAGGTGGTCGCACTGCACATTCTCGGTTTAAACTACCACTAAAAGATGAAGAAGCGACATGCAAAATGTCCAAACAAAGCGGCAATGCAGAGCTGTTACGTAGAGCAAAACTCATCATCTGGGATGAAATATCTATGGCTAATAAGATAACAATAGAGGCGCTAGATGATTTGCTTCGAGACGTTACAGATTGCAAGTTATTGTTTGGAGGAAAAGTTGTTGTTTTTGGTGGGGATTTTCGGCAGGTACTACCGGTTGTGCCCAACGGTGGTAGAGAGGGGACCATAGAATCGACGTTTGTGAAGTCCAAGCTTTGGAAAGACATAAGAAAATTACAGCTACGTCAGAACATGAGAGCCTCGGCTGATCCTTCATTTGGGGATTTTTTATTGAGGGTGGGTGACGGTTTGGAGCAACCTATTGTTGAAGATAAAATAAAGATTCCGGAGAAAATGTTGATTCCTTATAGAGATGAATCATGTTCAAGAGATGAGTTATTAGATGCTATTTTTCCGGACCTTCTCCAGAATGCATCTAATCAAGAATTCATCACAAGTCTAAAAAAAAAAAAAGGGCTCTATATATGATCAATGTTTATTTCATGCATCTTAATTAATTGTTTATTTATTACATTTTCTTTAGATGCTTAGACTAAAATGCTTCTCACCGCAATTAATCTATCCTGTAAACAGTTAATAACACTCTGTATCAATTGTCTTGCAGGCTCAGTTTGACAGAAAATGCTACTTTTTTGAAATCTTCGGTGGGAAGGATGTTACTAAAAGGCTATATGTTTTTGCTTTTCCTCCTCATTAGTTTAGTCCTTTTCACATTGAGAATTAATAATACTATATTAGAACCATAAACATTCTTCTGAGATGCCAAGAATGCTGAATCACGGTCTGCTACACAACTATGATCACCAACTATGCTAAAACAGAGAATACGGGAAGAAACTCTAATGAATTCAATCTACTACAAGTAATAATGATTTTGCCAAAAGAGTAATTACCAGAATCAAATGATACAAGTTTGCTTTGAAGCTGATATTGTTTATTTGTTTGTTAATATCGTCTGGAATTAGCAAATCAAACTTAATATGTTTATATAGTCGCCGAGTTCTTTTTAAAATTGCAAATCACACATCAGCTTGCTTATTTGGTCGTTATTACTGCTTCCTTTGGTTAATAACACTGGATTTGGACTCTGGTGTCAAAAGATGTAAATAATGACATTACTAAAGTTTTAAGCTCTTTAGGTAATAAACATCCCATTCGGTTTCAGAAATCAGATTCCATGGAAACTATTTAATGGTTATACTCTCCTAAACGAACACTTGGAAATGTAACAAATCACTAAAGTTGAACGGTCATTCATTTTACCAATACTGCCAGGATTTATTGGTGATGAACAAACTCCTGGCATGCTACCGACGAAATATTTTAAGCACCATGATTTATCTGCGGAGTTACTATATTTTAAGCACCATGATTGAAACCACGATCTAAATATTGTATCAATGAATGCATACTATTTTTATTTTGCAAGTTCCATCTCTATCTGACTCGTATTCCAAAAGTATTATATTATTGGTGTTTTTCCCATAAAACAGGAAACTGAAGCAGCAGCTGAAGCATTTTATACAAATGACCTCATTTATTCTCATCACAAAACAAGAAGACATTACAGTTTGACAAACCCTTAACGAAACACATTACATTAAACACCTTACTTTATTTCATTCACGAAACAGGAAAATGCTACATCATCACAAAAGCTTAACAAAACCCATGAAAAGGGATAGACGCACTTATTCTGAACGACATATGCTATGTTAAACGCAACTCTCTCTCCCTCAGGCGAGATCTCTAAGGGCCACAACACTTAGTCGGTCACTGCTTCTCGTTTTCACCAATTTACACCAAAATATGTATTCATTCTGCCTGCACACAACCATCCACTTGTCAAGCTGGTCAAAATGTTCCTGCAGATACGCAAAGATAAATGAGGACTGAACCAATGTCTAATCTAAGGAGGAAATAAAGCATAAGAACAAGCATCACCTCGATACTAAGGCCCATTACTGATTCAACATTGCAAGAAAGTAGTTTTCCAGCTTGGTTCCCAAAAATGGTAGCACCAACCGAACCACTGTTATCGCCCAGCTCAACCTTAACGCAGAACCTGTTAAATATTAAAGTTACATTCTACTTTCATGGCACAATCAAACTTGGAAGTGTATATTAGAATCAAGCAAGGATCCGTACCAAGGCTCAGCGATAACGTTCTCATTCCCACATCCCTGACACGTAAATTGAGTTTGTTGAGCTGCTTCAGTCTTTCGTCGACAGTTACTGCACGCTACATACCAACACTGCTCCTGGGGCAGTATGCTCGTCACAGAAGCTTTTATGCAATAAGTTTCATTCTTCTCATATGGAAAACAACAAAAATAGTAACTATCAGTGATCTGTACTATATAATAGATCACTAAGTAATAGAAATCTAAGCCCCATACCATGTTTCCAGTCTTTAATATGTGTTCAATCGTAACTATTTGGTCCGTGGAATACATGACTTCATTGCCTTCAGACAAACTATCAAGCTCATTCTTGGAATTCATTTTCCTGTAATGACATCAAACTATTTAGTATCTATAATTTATACAAGTACGTAATAGTGTGGAACTTGGTACCATACCACGCCTCCAACTCTTTCACCTCAGGTATGTCCGGATTAATGAGTATATCAGTAGCTGAACTTGTAGATAAAATCTTCCTCCCTACACAACGATTTTTGAACTATAAATCAGAGTATACAACAATAACAATAATTCAGGTAAACAAATTTTACTTGGAGATTACCATAAACTTCTTTAGCTTGAAGATTTGTAGCAACAATAATTGGTCTTGATGGCAGCATCTCACAGATCATTTCACATTCAGTGTGCACAAAGCTCCCCCACATTGAGAGAATTGCAGATTGGAGGCTAAGGTGAAGACACCAAAGTGAATAAATTTATAGACAATAAGATCCGTTATACAGTTTGTATAATAATAACATTCTAGCACCTCACTATGCAAAACTGAAATAAAAACAGGACAATGCCGCACACTCCAAAAATATAATGGCACAAATGCTTGTATCTTAAAATACAATTCCAGAATACCACCTTGAATCTGTCAATTTTATGTCACGCAGTAAAACATCTGCAGAATCATGCTTCCTCTTTCTTTTTTCCTCAGGCGATACCTTCAGAACAATGGCAACTATATCTGCAAAACCATTGAAGTGAGTACTTTGCACGCTACAAATAAAAAAAAGTTGAGGCAGTTACCAATGTTCTCCTGCACAGTAGATATCAATGACAATTCTCGCAAAGGCATAAAGTTGAACTTCTTCACTGGCATCTTAATGTCACAGTCCTCGGCCTCTTCAACGTTAGTGTATTTTTTTGATTGTCATTTGATATTCATGCTCTCGGTCCCTTCTAGACCTGAACTCTGGCTTCGTTTTTTCCAAATAACCTCTTGATACATAATAAGACTTCCCAAAAAGCAAAGTATGCTCGAATAATCTGATATCATCGCCGAAGATGGAAGCCTGCATCGTCATCCCCTGAAATGCACGGAAAAAAAAAAAAAAAAAAAAAGCAAGCCTACGTGAAGAAAGACCCCGAGCAACATTCCAACCTTACAAAGGATTCAAGGAATTGCACATTTCAGCACCAAAGAATACAAACATTGGAGTGACTTTTAAATTGACAAAGGATTCCAAGAGAATTACACATTTGGACAACAAAGAATAGATAGAAATATGGTCGCAAAATATCACGAATCAAACCAAATAGCTGCATCGAACATAAAATAATCAGGCTAATAATAATTGACGGGCGGCAGTTGAAAGCTGGCTTCATAAAATTTAATGTTAAGAGGTGATTGTGATAATTGGTAAATTACAGTTATAATCATACAATTAAGTCTCAAAAGTACTAAACGTGTCCAGGCATCATTTGTAACAAAAACTAAATTTCAAAGACATAATGACAATAACATATATTAAAGTGAAATTATAAGCTGGGTTATGATTCGTTCGCAGACTAAGACTTTTAGTGCTATGCTCAATCGTTCCGATATTGATTTAGACATTTAAACTTTCTTCTAGTTTCAGTATAAATCTCATCAAAAAAGGTGCGTAGACTATAAAGTTGGAAAAAGAGCAAGATCAAACCTTCTCATCCATTAGTGTAAGCTTCTTATATTCTATTTTTCCATCTTTTGAACGATATGGCCCCGATTGACGCACAACCTTCACCTTTATCGTCCATTTCAGAGTGTGGCGGGGAATCTCGTGAATAAAAACGTAGTCTTTGTTCATGGCGATCCAAGAGCTGCTGCAAGTAGATAAAACAGAAACCATTAGGAAAACCAGAAAACAAAGAAAGGTGTTTAGACAAAGCTGAAAATTGCAATTTACATTTGAATGTGTGGGAAATTGGTTGCGTGAGGAATAACCTAGAATCATTCCCATATATATAGGAGAAGAGTAAGATAACCATACCTAACAATTTTTTCCTGGAGGAGAAATCAAGCACATAAACATCGAGAATCGAAGACCTCGAAATGATATACGTCTCGCCGCCCAATCGAGAGGACACATGAAGGCGGCAGTTGTATTTGCTGAAAGTTGAACCGCCGCCCATGGACGATCTGTCATGAACAGAACAGAGAAAAAAAAAATTGAGATGAAGAGGGTGAAGGGCTCTGTACTTTGCAGCAAATAAATGTAGCTTGAAATTCTAAAAGGCTCACCATTTGAGAAAACATAAATTGGTGTTGGGTAAAATTGTAAATTCCAAGCAGTTAGGATAGGAGTGAGGTTCGGTTATGAGGAGACGAAAAACAAGGAAGCTTACAGGTTTGGTAGGGAGAAAAAACAGGTTTGGAGATTCATTTTTATTATATAGTATTGATAAGCCTAGACCAAAAAAGTTTGCAGCGATCAAATGGCACACAAAACGATTATGGTTATTTGACTATCTTTAGACCAAAAGAAGAGCGCAACAGTTAAAAGGTGCAACTCATAGTAAATTGAGTGCACGTGAGAAGGAGAAGTCTACAACAATTATAGAGGTACAAAGGTAGTAGTAAGTAGCTTCACACAGTCTAACGGATAATCCCTCCACTAATGGCGTATGCATGTATTTTTCGTCAGCGGAGTATCAAATAGAGCAACAACTTATGACAAAAGTGAAAAGACACACTTGACTCCATCTCCATACTTCAGGTCACACAGTGTGCCGTGTAAATTTTCCCAACAAAATGCTCCTTCTACTGACTACGTACTGATCTAACATATACAAACATAGTAGTTGCAACGATTATTATAACAACTCGTTCAAAGAGGTAAATGGCATAAACAACAATATTTTTTCTTACTTTAGCCTTCCAATCTCAGCCAAATACTTGATCACTAGTACAACCTCATTCTGGTCCTTTCAAAAAAACGATTGCAATTTCTTAAGGTCATCTACTGTAACAAGAGTGGCATGATATGGTAGAAAGTCGAATTTCATATGCTTTACCCTTAGAGTTACCCATAGACTTCCAGGCTAGTTGATTCCTCTTCAAGCCAAATGGCATGAAAGAAGGTATTAGTTCTCCGCCTGCTCGGAACTCGAGGCCTAATTCGAAATTCTCCATAGTTCTTGCTGATTAAACCCAAATCCTACCCCCCTCCCCCCCCCCCCCCCCAATTCTAGATTTGGAGGGGGTAGTACAAGTGATCTTACTATGCCAATCCAGTCTTCCGCAAATGATGCAAGATATCACGAGTCTGGCAACAAAAGGGAGTTAAGTCTACTCAGGTGATTCCTTCAGAATATTCAAGTCCTTAATTCATATTCCAGACGAGCTAGCTTTCAATGGAAACTCCAACTTCAAATAATATATCAGTAAAAGGCAAACATAAGAGCGCTCCTCCACACCATCTGAAAAGAGCCCTTTCCCTTTTTAAGAAAAATGATATTAAGGTAAGCTTCATAGCTCGAACCTAGTGAAGGAGCTTTGATGCCCTGATAGGTTGGGTTGCAGGATACAGGAACCTACATATAACAGAATCCTCATAAAGGTTTAACCTACATCTAGACTCCGAGGATGTGGTGTTTGTGACTTGAGCCACTTTGATTTAAACATGAATGATAAACCAACATCCAGGGTATGAAGCCATTGACGGTCATTTTTATTGTTAGAATCGGCATAATTCTTACTCAGGCGCAATCCAAGAATTGAATAGCAGTAATAGAATTTTGTTCCCAAGACATAGCACCAATTAACAAAGTTCACTTTTATCCGCATGAGCAGCGCAAAACTAAGAATCTTGGTAATTCTTACTCACAAACACAATAAGAGAACCAAATAGCAAGAACAAAATTTTGTTCTTTTCATTTAACCCAAAACATGTCACCAATCAACAAATGTAACATTTCTGTGCAGACAAAACTAAGTAAACAAACAATCAATAAATCATTTTTCCAACTAAAAGGAGTGAAGTTCATAGCAATCAAATGAGAATCACATAAACTAAACTAAATAAATTATGTTTCTCCAATCACCTCGTGAATAAAGTGCATTACTTTCATAATATGACGACCATAGAAGTACAACACTTGAGCACAAGTCTTATACTTCATTCAGTAGTATGGTGCACAGCAAAGCAATATATTTTTGCATACAACAGACTCACAGGAAACTTAAAGCAAACCACAACTGCTGATTGCTAATACGAGATATAGCACTGTATACAGTTGTGGACATAAAAAAAAAAAAAAAAAATACTATCCCCGTACAATATTAGATCAATCATCAATCAGGAAATAAAAATACACCTACTAGGCACAATATCTTCTACATTCCAAGTAAAACATAGAACCACATTTTCAGACCACTATGAACATAAGACAAGGTTCACATCACTTATTTAAACAGCAAAACAAGACCTCGGCTGCTTGCTTATAACAGTATTACACATAATATCCACAATAGAGAATAATTGCATCTCATCATATACATGCTCCATTACTCTTATGATCAATTTAACTAATTCCTACCAGCATTTCTTTGAAGCTTACCACGTACCTCAGCTCTCAACTTAAAACACTGGGGCATGTTTGAAAACTTGGATCAGATTAAAACAGATTAGAATATGAGATGCTAAAATAGAAGGATTCAATCTACTGTTAAGTTTTTTTGATTTGTTAGATTGCAACGAAGACTATATCATTTTCATATTATAAGATGGGCTAGGACGCCCATCTTTGGAGGATTATAAAAGGGCCATTTTCCAAGGTCAGATGGTTTCAATAGGCCGAACCCTGAATTGAATCTAAGATTTCAAACCACATATTAAGTTGGATTAACATTATGCAAACACCCCTAATACAGGCTCTTTAAGCTCTTTAAGTGTTTTCAAACATTCCCCAGATGTCATAGACCTTGCTGCCTGAATACTTAAGGCTAAACAGCAACTAACGAAAAAGTTTTCAAACTGATTCAAAGAATAAATAGATCAAATTCCACCTAAGTCACAAAGTTTTGAACATCACCCACACATCAAGTATGTAGGCAGTAAAGAGAGTAAATCCAACCAATAAATATTACCACCACATAACTGTTCAATAAACAACAGCAGTAGATTGTTAAGCAAAAATATTTAATAAATAAGATAACACATGAAAAAGTCATGAAGTGTGACACTCCATAAGAAAATTTAGATAGAATACCATAAACAAAAGTCATCATCCAACTCAGACAATAAACCTAAAGAAACAAAAAAGACAATCTAAACCAAAATATTCAGGCCTCGCATTCGACAATATGCATCAATATGAAAATTCAAGACTTAATCGCCCTTCTTCCGGAAGGAGCATCCCTCCGTGAGCCTGGCACGCCCACCGGTCGGTTGGCACAACACCGTCTGGCAGTTTCCGCACATCACCACTGTCTGCGAGTGGCTAAACACGGTGGTACTGCAACAAATAGACCCACAAACATATATCAATCAAAAATGTAAACTTTAATCATCAAACTTCAAAATCGTCATACTTAAATCATCGAAACAGATCGAAACATCACGAAAACAAAAGAAAACTTACATGTTGAAGCAACCCTGACATTTAACATCCTACAATCACAAAAACAACACAAACACCACATCAAAAACTAAGAAAAACTAACGATTAATAAAAAAAATCATAATTATTACAATGACAATCAAAATTAATACCATGAAGAAGGAATTAGGGGATTGTACGAGACGCTTGAGCTTGTGCTTCCTCTTCTCGAGCTCTGGCGGTGGGTTAAGCAAATCGTAATCGTTTGACAAAACCTAATCATCATCATTAAGAAAAATAAACAACAAATTAGTGATTCAGATGATTCGAATGAGTAAACTCAATTAACCGATGAACTCACCATCTTCGATTAGGAGATTTGGGGGCGCTGAGCAAAAGCCGCAGAAGAGCGAAGAGGCAGGATTGGGCAAGAAGAAAGAGAATGCGATCTAGGTTTTTGAGATATATTATGTAGTAGCCAAGGATAGATCGTGTCCGTTGGGTGATAGGTATCGCATCTCCGCCGTTGATTTAGTTGTCTAGGGCTTGAGCGTATTTTTGTTATTCTCCTGTATCCATGTCAACACTTGTCTTTCCACTATTGCTATTATTTTATTTTGTTTATAATAAGAATAATGCATTAATACTACGAAACTCTATTACATTAAATAGCCCAATTAAAGGGGTAAAGCAAAAATAAATTCTAATGGATCGCCGGCTCGAAACCAACTCAGGAGAACAAGAGAAACAACAACGAACAATCGAACACTATAGGGTAAGTATTTTTTGGTGAAAAATCTTAAACCCCGTTTGAATGTAGTTTCGCATGTTTGGTCCGTCTCAATTTTGTTTGAATGTTGTGAATATTTTTTTGGAAAAAATGGGTAAAACATTTGAAATATAGTTTAAATGTAATTCCAAAATGATTTGAGTGTAGTTTGAGTGTTGGAGTTATAGGGAGAAAAATAGGTATGTAGATGTCAAATCAATGCAGATAGGTGAATGGTAAATAATATATTAATAGCTAATAATTGTTTAATAATTAAGAATTGTTATATTTATTATTTGATGATATTTAGACAAACATATTTATGATGCTAACTTTATATTTTATATTGTTAAAGTACTACTCTATTGTTATATTAGAAATGTGTAATAAAACGTTTTTCATATATCCATGTATGTATATTTAGCCTAAACTTACGAAATTCCTTTATAATTAATACATATTTATAATACAATACCCTTTGATATTATAAGTGTATAAATAGAAGAGATAATGATTAATTAATGAGATAAAATTATATTTAATGAGGATAGAGAGAGAGAGAGAGATGTGCAATAAAAAGGGTTAAACTTGGCATGTGATGCGACAAGACATTTCATTTTTAAAAAATGAGAAGTCGTATTATAATTTTGGGTCAAATTTGTTTCAAGCTCAAAAATTGAAAAGTATTCTAAATTATATATAGACCTACCAAAATCCGAAAATTACGATCCAAACAGGCCCTTAATATTCTCCATTATGCTCCTAGTCCATTTTTGTTTCTACAAAATTTCATATAGATTCAAAACTTTCCAACCATTTCAAGAGTCGAGCGTTAAAAATTCATAAAGTCAATACGAATTTTTAGCCCACATATAATACCCTCGTATCACTCAAAATAATATTTAACTTAAAAGGTAGAAGTCTTTTTTATCCGTTCATCTATCCCCGTTATTATAGGCAATGAGGCATAGTCATTGTTCTATAATTTTATGATTAGACGAGTAATTTTTTAGATTTTTACTTTTAGTTTTATATGAGAGTAATTCCATTTTATTTTCTTATTGATGCTTGCATGTCATTAACCCAAGTTAAAAGAATTACTAACACATTCACGGAAGATTATACCTCCTACTTTATGTTACTTATGTCATTTTATAAGCCCTTAGAGGTTTTAAATTTAAGTTATTAATTATTGCAACTATGAACTTGTAAATATTGTTGGTATGCTCATGAAAGATTTCGTTGAGTAATGTTCAGAAAATATTTATTCTCTGAGTGATTACAAATGTTTACTTGTTAATATTGTTCCATATGTCCAAGAAAGACTTTATTGACTAATGTCGCATAAATTATTGTTGCATCTATTTATGGGATAGTTACACAAGCTAGCCCTGAAGTGTGGATAAATTATATAAACTACCCTTTATATTTGAGATTACACAAACAACCCTTATTTTATTTTTGGATTACAATTACCTCATTTAGCTGTTAAAACTAACAGAAAATTATGAGATCTTTTACTTAAAATTTCACAATTGCCCTCATCCAATCTAATCTTTAATTCGTAAGTTGAAGTTAAAATTAAAAATAAAAAGAAGAGGGAAAAAATCCAAAACTTTTTTTACAAAAAAACTGAAACATTTTGGTGGGTCAACAAATTTTGTAAAAATATCAAAAGTTATTATTGTATTACTACTTCAAATTATAGGAGTATTGTTTAAATTTCTGAAAATTGTATTTTTCTATTTTAACATTGAGAGCAAAAAAAAAAAACAAAATAAGATCGGGGAAGTCATCTTCCCTAACTTCCCCGATTGCTCTCCATCTGAATCACGCAGCGGCCTAACTTTGGGAAGGTTGGGCCGCAGCACGAATAGTGGGTCACACAGCCTAAGCACCCATCAACACTAATTTCACTAGCACCACTTTAACGCCCCTGAAAATTGGAAGAAAATAAAAGTAATTTCGAATCTTCATTTTAGTCCTTGAACTTTTTGAAAATATGATTTTGACCCCTAAAATTTTGAAAAAAAAGTTACAATTTAGTCCAAGATTATTTCAAATCAGCCCCAAACATTTTGTAGGCACTATATTTGACCCAAAATGATTATATTGTGTTCTAAGTAGCACAATTACCCTATGTTTGATTTTTAAATGAACTTATCGCTTTTATTTTACGATATAGTTATCCATTGGTTCTTGACAGGTTATAAATTAAATAAAGGTTAAAGCTTTTCATCATAAGGTTTTCTTGGTCTTAGAAACATTGATTTCAAATCTCTTTTGCATTGAAAAGTTTTGAATTTATCGACCATGTGGTAAAAGTTTGATTTCAACCTAAATTACCTCAAGTTTTTACGTAAAGTGATATATGCATAAAATAATATTAAAATTTTATTTTTAATATTTCATTTACAGCTATATAACAGACCATATAGCTGGAGATAGCTAATACCTCTTATTCAAGATATAATAAAATATTCAAGTTAGACAAAAATGGGGTATACCTAATAACTCTATGTTCCCGAATTTTTGCCTATATAATAAGTGCTTGTCTTCAACAATTTTCACACACCACTCCTCTCCGACTTTTCTCTCTTTTCTTCTGCAATGTTCTTTTTCTTGATGTTTAAATTTCTTTAAAAATTGTTTCAGTCCTTTAAGCCTTCTTTATAGTCCTTGAAAATCCTCAAAACCGAGTTTGGTCAAAACTGCCAGTTTTGGTACAGAAACTTTGGAAGTTCAAAAACCATATCAAAACATCGAATATTTCTCTGAAATTTTTACCACAGACTGGTTATTGTGTAAGCTAACTTTCATGTTCAGAAATCTTCTTCAACCAAAGTCGTTTGAGTGGTCTAAAAATTAGAAATACGTACCCCTGTCCAGAAAATCCGAAAACAGCTCCTAGCTTTCATGATTTATTTAAAATACCAAACCTTGTCCTATTGATTTGATTTTGAAACTACATACTCTCCATGATGTTTAAGATTGAACCCCTCAACCAATTTCAGACTATCATATCGTTTGAAAGTTCGATTGAAGGTGAATCTAAGATTGCTACAGTTTTCTGCCTTATATTTGTATAAACATTTTGATTAACCAATATATGTTGCAAAAGCTACACAAATCATGAAATTGATCATTAATATTGACTCCATTACATACTAATTTCAAAAGCTACACAGTTTTCTGCCATTACATACTAATAATGATGTTGGATCAGTTGATCATAATTTAGAATCGTGTTTAATAATTTTCATGGATTTTGCAACATTTAGAAGACATATAGTTTGTTTTACGGTTGATCTTTCCATTTCTTTAACTTTAATTGAAATATTGTGTTTATCTTGTGATCTAATCATCTAATCTAGTTTATTAGCATGATAAGTATTCTGGAAACATTAATTTTAATTAGATCTAAATGTTTACAATTTATTTTAATTGTTATTAGTGATATATGCAATATTATGTACTTTTATACTAATAACTATAAGAAAATGGGTTTTTTTTACCAAAGTTATATATATGATATGATTTTATTCAAGGGCTTACTGAAGTATTTGTTCAATGTTAAGATCATGGTAAAATTTTTGGATTGAGATTATTATTTAATAAGTAATTTACAAGAACTTTGTTAAGAAATATTGTTTTAAAAAGGGTTTAAATATGCATTGATGCATATGTATATATTAATATCAAATATGTTGTTAATAAATTAGAAATGGAGACTTTAATAATAATTTTGTAAATTGATTTAGTCTTCAACTTGTTACTTTGAAATGGTAAATCCCATTTTTTATATTTTTACGTCATAGTTAATGTTAAAATAGGTAAATGTGGAATTTGTCCCAAATTAACAATAATTAGATATTTAACTAAACTTCTTTAAATATGATAAGTATTGAAAATATATGTTTATTGTTGTAAATTTATGAGCAAACAATTGATTATATCTTTTTGATTTATTTAAGGTTCTGCAATTATCGACGTTAATCAATAATTTTCCGTACGGTAAAAGGTGAGGTTTGGTTTCTGATTTGTTGAAAACCCCGTTTGGCATTTGGCCCTGAGAAACTTGGACATAACAATTGTGATTCTTTGTTTCGAATCACGAGCAACATTCTATCACAATTTTAATGCTTTTATTTAAAATTGTTAATTCTTTACATAATCAACTTTCTTACCTAATGTTAAATTAAACCTATCATTTGATGCATAATCACACTATTCTTCATAACCATAATTAACCTGATATCATGATCACCCAATTAATTATTGAATTGTGCAACGAGCAACGAACTATGTTCAGCCTATGTAGCTCAAAACGAGCAACGGATATTGTCCGGATTACTAGCTCATCTGATAATTATGTTTCACCCACTGGGACGCCTTTGGGAAGTTGGGCCCAGGGATTGAAAAGATTTACTGCTGGGCAGCAAAGGGCTGTCGGTTTAAGTAATTCTGATTAATACCCATTCTGTCTAAGCGCCGCTTGCAGTCAGGAGTTGACTGTGACCCGCGTGTTAGACTGGCATGTACTCGAGCATGTCTTTTGTTGTGTTGCGAGGTAGCTCCTCGTAGGGAGGTATACGGTTGAATTTTGGAGCTAAGGTTGGATCTGTTATATGTAATTGCACAAGTTCATTTTCTCGTTCTTCTGAATACTCCAGTATTATCGTTAAAACCGATAATTTCAGTTCAGTGATGCAGATGTAACTATTCTGGTCATTCTTGTTCGTTTATCTAAGAGATTAATGGGTTATCCCGGAGCGTGTACTCCCGCCCATTATTATTTGGACAGATTTGTTAAGGTGGGTTCATGTAATTAATTTGTGAAATTTCATCAATGGATATTGTATCGAATATTATGACATGACGGTACCCAAATATGGTACATCAGTATAGATTGTGTTTTATCCTAGCAATATAAAAACATTTAAACTATTTTTATAAAATATCATTCTATCCCATTCAAACAATCATTTAATATATCTGACATGATCATAATCTATCGTAAATTTGGAACATTTATAAGACTTTCTAGAACTGTCACCTTAATGTATTACTCATAAATATGCAATTTATAATAATTTCTATGCATACATATATTAGACAAACACGTCCCAAAACCCTAGAGAAGCCCAATCACAGGCTGAAGAGATAAAGCCCATCCAATGTGAAACGGCCCACTTCTCACCCCCTCATATATAAATCCACCCCAAAACCCTAAAATCTCACTCTCCGCCATTTAGCTCCTCGTCACTTTGGTAGTAGCAGCTCTTTGGCTTCTCCTCATCTTCTTCACCGCCCAATCCCTAATTCCAAAATGGTCTGTTCCAAAATTAACTTGTACTTTGAAACCCTAAAAAACATGTGTTTTATCATAAATTTTTCAATTGATCTTCGTTTTTGTTGGTGTGTATGTTTAACAGGTTCTCTCAAACGATTACGATTTGCTGAACCCACCACCAGAGCTTGAGAAGAGGAAGCACAAGCTCAAGCGTCTCGTTCAATCGCCAAACTCATTCTTCATGGTAAAACTCTTCACAGCCTCATTATGCTAGTAATTAATTTGATTCATTTTTGATTTAAATTATCGTGTTGATTTGATCGTGTTTTTTGTATCGTAATTGTAGGATGTTAAGTGCCAGGGTTGCTTCAACATGTGAGTTATTTTGTTTGTTCTTATTCTCATCTTAATTGCTAATTTTCTAATTGCTTATGTAATTTTGCTGATTTGTAATAATTTGATGTGTAAATTGCAGTACTACTGTGTTTAGCCACTCTCAAACGGCTGTGGTTTGCGGTAACTGCCAGACGGTATTGTGCCAACCTACCGGAGGACGTGCGAGACTCACCGAGGGATGTTCCTTCAGGAAGAAGGGTGACTGATCGATCTCTTTTTAACTACGATTGTTCTCTGTCTTCATTTAGAGATAATGGAATATGATTTACTATTCTGAGTGAGGATGTGAGGCAGGGTGTTTTTTGTTGAATGTTTATCGAACCGGTTTAAAAGTTACTCTTTTGTTTTTTTTTTTTTACTATCTAGAGATATGTGAGACTGGAAATATATTTAAATGTATTTCTCTGGTTGAAATTTGACGGTTTCTTTTCACTTTTTAAGCATTTGTGGTTGGTTACGATTCTTTATATGCGATTGTTACTGCAAAACTGAATGTTGTGGGGGCAATGTGTATCATGTTATGCTGTTAGATGGTGATGTTGGTCCATTAGATGCCATTGTTGTTTACTGCCTGTTAATATGCCATTTTTTGTTGAAGAATCGGTATTGCCTATGATCTTTTTGGTTTGATGAGATGCGACTCACATTTGATCGCGTTATGATTCAACTGAAAACCATGAAATGTTTTAAGAGCAATATAAGTTTGCAGTTCCTTTTTTCCTTCATAGAGCATTAAGAACCTACCATTCATGTATCTCTTTCACTTGGCTTATATATTTTTCGTTATTGAAGAACTAGTTTACTTCATCTGGCTTCAGGCCAAATAGATATTGTGGTTCTTGAATAAGATAAAATGGCCATTTACTATTTGATTAAGAAATTTCAATGAAATTTGACTGGTGATAGTAAGACCTTTTGGATTTATTCAATACTTCTCCATGCTTAGTCTATTTAAATGTGCGACCTCATGATATGTATAAGGGAATTTACCTGATGGTTAATACATTGTCTTCAGATTGATTTGTAATAGCTTGCGTTTGTTCCATTTGCTCTTGCTATGTGTTTAGTAATATGAGTTCTTTGAAATGTATCTCGAACACCAAAATATAGTTTCTATAAAATTGAAATATTTGACGTGAATGTTAGTATGTTGGAGTTCTAAGCTGGGGGTAAAAATGTGGGTATTTCGTGTTCTACACATGGATTTCTATGATCAATTTGATGTTAGACATCAGTAATTTCTTGTGTTCCAAATATCAACATTAACTTTGCACAGTCAAATTGGGTTTCTGAAACTAATATTTTATCACCTTGTACCCTTGAATTGATATGTCCGATTGTAATTGACACTTTGCAACAAATTAGGTCTACTAAAAACCATTTTATCAGGTTGATTGTCTTTCTGCATCTGAGTTTTATATTTTCAGTTGAACATGTGGATCGAAGTCAATATTTACTTTGCATTACTCTCAAGTCTCAATTTGAGTGTGATTTCTTGCCCATGAGGAGTTAAATGTGTCATTTGACATTTTTATGTTAGGTTCTTGATTTTCTCTTGTTGTGCTGATCGTGGTCTAGGGTTTCTAAATTTGCACCCCAAAGAAGTTTAAATAAATCTAGAAACTGAAAAACCCTATAAATAAAAAAAGGCAAAATGATAGAGGGCTTTGATGACTGATTGTGGGCCTTAAATTGACGAGTTTGGTTGTCACCCCAAACTAAGTGTAGAGCATGCAAGATGTATGATTTGATATATTATGGATCTAAAATGGAGCACGTCTTTTCAAAATTGAGCCCGGTTCTTTTACTCTATCAAAAAGAAGATACAAAGGGCCAATTAAATCTTTCAGGATCAATTACTTGTGGCAATTTAATCATTTTTAGTTTATATATTTGCTATTTTCATGCAATTTATGCCCTCCCTTGTTCCTTATGGTTTTTAAAAATGATTTGGTGTAATTTTTACTTGTTTTCTTGAGGATACTTCCTTGGAGTAAAATGAAGTGACAATTATATTAATTCTAATGAGAGATTACTCCTGAAATTTGACTCGTCAAAGGTGATGATGATTGACTCGTCACCCATTGGGACGCCTTTGGGAAGTTGGGCCCAGGGATTGAAAAGATTTAAATACTGCTGGGCAGCAAAGGGCTGTCGGTTTAAGTAATTCTGATTAATACCCATTCTGTCTAAGCGCCGCTTGCAGTCAGGAGTTGGCTGTGACCCGCGTGTTAGACTGGCATGTACTCGAGCATGTCTTTTGTTGTGTTGCGAGGTACCTCCTCGTAGGGAGGTATACGGTTGAATTTTGGAGCTAAGGTTGGATCTGTTATATGTAATTGCACAAGTTCATTTTCTCGTTCTTCTGAATACTCCAGTATTATCGTTAAAACCGATAATTTCAGTTCAGTGATGCAGATGTAACTATTCTGGTCATTCTTGTTCGTTTATCTAAGAGATTAATGGGTTATCCCGGAGCGTGTACTCCCGCCCATTATTATTTGGACAGATTTGTTAAGGTGGGTTCATGTAATTAATTTGTGAAATTTCATCAATGGATATTATTATCTAAATTACATCCAATGGCTAAATTTCATATGCTCATGCTCCAACAATTGCAGTGCTGCTTTATCGAATAATTTCTTGGTAATTCACCAAATTATCTTCCAAGCTTATTAACGGACATTGCAATGGCTAAATTTCATATGCTCATGCTCCAACAATTGCAGTGGTGCAAATCAACATGAAACTCAGATATGCTTATTCCGCAAAAACGACACAACTAATGGAAGCATATAGAAAAGGTTGAGAACAACACAAAAAGGATCAAAAAAATAATGGTGCTGACATGGCATAATATATTCCAAAATACGGTCGTTGATATTGTATCGAATATTATGACATGACGGTACCCAAATATGGTACAACAGTATAGATTGTGTTTTTTCCTAGCAATATAAAAACATTTAAACTATTTTTATAAAATATCATTCTATCCCATTCAAACAATCATTTAATATATCTGACATGATCATAATCTATCGTAAATTTGGAACATTTATAAGACTTTCTAGAACTGTCACCTTAATGTATTACTCATAAATATGCAATTTATAATAATTTCTATGCATACATATATTAGACAAACACGTCCCAAAACCCTAGAGAAGCCCAATCACAGGCTGAAGAGATAAAGCCCATCCAATGTGAAACGGCCCACTTCTCACCCCCTCATATATAAATCCACCCCAAAACCCTAAAATCTCACTCTCCGCCATTTAGCTCCTCGTCACTTTGGTAGTAGCAGCTCTTTGGCTTCTCCTCATCTTCTTCACCGCCCAATCCCTAATTCCAAAATGGTCTGTTCCAAAATTAACTTGTACTTTGAAACCCTAAAAAACATGTGTTTTATCATAAATTTTTCAATTGATCTTCGTTTTTGTTGGTGTGTATGTTTAACAGGTTCTCTCAAACGATTACGATTTGCTGAACCCACCACCAGAGCTTGAGAAGAGGAAGCACAAGCTCAAGCGTCTCGTTCAATCGCCAAACTCATTCTTCATGGTAAAACTCTTCACAGCCTCATTATGCTAGTAATTAATTTGATTCATTTTTGATTTAAATTATCGTGTTGATTTGATCGTGTTTTTTGTATCGTAATTGTAGGATGTTAAGTGCCAGGGTTGCTTCAACATGTGAGTTATTTTGTTTGTTCTTATTCTCATCTTAATTGCTAATTTTCTAATTGCTTATGTAATTTTGCTGATTTGTAATAATTTGATGTGTAAATTGCAGTACTACTGTGTTTAGCCACTCTCAAACGGCTGTGGTTTGCGGTAACTGCCAGACGGTATTGTGCCAACCTACCGGAGGACGTGCGAGACTCACCGAGGGATGTTCCTTCAGGAAGAAGGGTGACTGATCGATCTCTTTTTAACTACGATTGTTCTCTGTCTTCATTTAGAGATAATGGAATATGATTTACTATTCTGAGTGAGGATGTGAGGCAGGGTGTTTTTTGTTGAATGTTTATCGAACCGGTTTAAAAGTTACTCTTTTGTTTTTTTTTTTTTACTATCTAGAGATATGTGAGACTGGAAATATATTTAAATGTATTTCTCTGGTTGAAATTTGACGGTTTCTTTTCACTTTTTAAGCATTTGTGGTTGGTTACGATTCTTTATATGCGATTGTTACTGCAAAACTGAATGTTGTGGGGGCAATGTGTATCATGTTATGCTGTTAGATGGTGATGTTGGTCCATTAGATGCCATTGTTGTTTACTGCCTGTTAATATGCCATTTTTTGTTGAAGAATCGGTATTGCCTATGATCTTTTTGGTTTGATGAGATGCGACTCACATTTGATCGCGTTATGATTCAACTGAAAACCATGAAATGTTTTAAGAGCAATATAAGTTTGCAGTTCCTTTTTTCCTTCATAGAGCATTAAGAACCTACCATTCATGTATCTCTTTCACTTGGCTTATATATTTTTCGTTATTGAAGAACTAGTTTACTTCATCTGGCTTCAGGCCAAATAGATATTGTGGTTCTTGAATAAGATAAAATGGCCATTTACTATTTGATTAAGAAATTTCAATGAAATTTGACTGGTGATAGTAAGACCTTTTGGATTTATTCAATACTTCTCCATGCTTAGTCTATTTAAATGTGCGACCTCATGATATGTATAAGGGAATTTACCTGATGGTTAATACATTGTCTTCAGATTGATTTGTAATAGCTTGCGTTTGTTCCATTTGCTCTTGCTATGTGTTTAGTAATATGAGTTCTTTGAAATGTATCTCGAACACCAAAATATAGTTTCTATAAAATTGAAATATTTGACGTGAATGTTAGTATGTTGGAGTTCTAAGCTGGGGGTAAAAATGTGGGTATTTCGTGTTCTACACATGGATTTCTATGATCAATTTGATGTTAGACATCAGTAATTTCTTGTGTTCCAAATATCAACATTAACTTTGCACAGTCAAATTGGGTTTCTGAAACTAATATTTTATCACCTTGTACCCTTGAATTGATATGTCCGATTGTAATTGACACTTTGCAACAAATTAGGTCTACTAAAAACCATTTTATCAGGTTGATTGTCTTTCTGCATCTGAGTTTTATATTTTCAGTTGAACATGTGGATCGAAGTCAATATTTACTTTGCATTACTCTCAAGTCTCAATTTGAGTGTGATTTCTTGCCCATGAGGAGTTAAATGTGTCATTTGACATTTTTATGTTAGGTTCTTGATTTTCTCTTGTTGTGCTGATCGTGGTCTAGGGTTTCTAAATTTGCACCCCAAAGAAGTTTAAATAAATCTAGAAACTGAAAAACCCTATAAATAAAAAAAGGCAAAATGATAGAGGGCTTTGATGACTGATTGTGGGCCTTAAATTGACGAGTTTGGTTGTCACCCCAAACTAAGTGTAGAGCATGCAAGATGTATGATTTGATATATTATGGATCTAAAATGGAGCACGTCTTTTCAAAATTGAGCCCGGTTCTTTTACTCTATCAAAAAGAAGATACAAAGGGCCAATTAAATCTTTCAGGATCAATTACTTGTGGCAATTTAATCATTTTTAGTTTATATATTTGCTATTTTCATGCAATTTATGCCCTCCCTTGTTCCTTATGGTTTTTAAAAATGATTTGGTGTAATTTTTACTTGTTTTCTTGAGGATACTTCCTTGGAGTAAAATGAAGTGACAATTATATTAATTCTAATGAGAGATTACTCCTGAAATTTGACTCGTCAAAGGTGATGATGATTGACTCGTCACCCATTGGGACGCCTTTGGGAAGTTGGGCCCAGGGATTGAAAAGATTTAAATACTGCTGGGCAGCAAAGGGCTGTCGGTTTAAGTAATTCTGATTAATACCCATTCTGTCTAAGCGCCGCTTGCAGTCAGGAGTTGGCTGTGACCCGCGTGTTAGACTGGCATGTACTCGAGCATGTCTTTTGTTGTGTTGCGAGGTACCTCCTCGTAGGGAGGTATACGGTTGAATTTTGGAGCTAAGGTTGGATCTGTTATATGTAATTGCACAAGTTCATTTTCTCGTTCTTCTGAATACTCCAGTATTATCGTTAAAACCGATAATTTCAGTTCAGTGATGCAGATGTAACTATTCTGGTCATTCTTGTTCGTTTATCTAAGAGATTAATGGGTTATCCCGGAGCGTGTACTCCTGCCCATTATTATTTGGACAGATTTGTTAAGGTGGGTTCATGTAATTAATTTGTGAAATTTCATCAATGGATATTATTATCTAAATTACATCCAATGGCTAAATTTCATATGCTCATGCTCCAACAATTGCAGTGCTGCTTTATCGAATAATTTCTTGGTAATTCACCAAATTATCTTCCAAGCTTATTAACGGACATTGCAATGGCTAAATTTCATATGCTCATGCTCCAACAATTGCAGTGGTGCAAATCAACATGAAACTCAGATATGCTTATTCCGCAAAAACGACACAACTAATGGAAGCATATAGAAAAGGTTGAGAACAACACAAAAAGGATCAAAAAAATAATGGTGCTGACATGGCATAATATATTCCAAAATACGGTCGTTGATATTGTATCGAATATTATGACATGACGGTACCCAAATATGGTACATCAGTATAGATTGTGTTTTTTCCTAGCAATATAAAAACATTTAAACTATTTTTATAAAATATCATTCTATCCCATTCAAACAATCATTTAATATATCTGACATGATCATAATCTATCGTAAATTTGGAACATTTATAAGACTTTCTAGAACTGTCACCTTAATGTATTACTCATAAATATGCAATTTATAATAATTTCTATGCATACATATATTAGACAAACACGTCCCAAAACCCTAGAGAAGCCCAATCACAGGCTGAAGAGATAAAGCCCATCCAATGTGAAACGGCCCACTTCTCACCCCCTCATATATAAATCCACCCCAAAACCCTAAAATCTCACTCTCCGCCATTTAGCTCCTCGTCACTTTGGTAGCAGCAGCTCTTTGGCTTCTCCTCATCTTCTTCACCGCCCAATCCCTAATTCCAAAATGGTCTGTTCCAAAATTAACTTGTACTTTGAAACCCTAAAAAACATGTGTTTTATCATAAAATTTTCAATTGATCTTCGTTTTTGTTGGTGTGTATGTTTAACAGGTTCTCTCAAACGATTACGATTTGCTGAACCCACCACCAGAGCTTGAGAAGAGGAAGCACAAGCTCAAGCGTCTCGTTCAATCGCCAAACTCATTCTTCATGGTAAAACTCTTCACAGCCTCATTATGCTAGTAATTAATTTGATTCATTTTTGATTTAAATTATCGTGTTGATTTGATCGTGTTTTTTGTATCGTAATTGTAGGATGTTAAGTGCCAGGGTTGCTTCAACATGTGAGTTATTTTGTTTGTTCTTATTCTCATCTTAATTGCTAATTTTCTAATTGCTTATGTAATTTTGCTGATTTGTAATAATTTGATGTGTAAATTGCAGTACTACTGTGTTTAGCCACTCTCAAACGGCTGTGGTTTGCGGTAACTGCCAGACGGTATTGTGCCAACCTACCGGAGGACGTGCGAGACTCACCGAGGGATGTTCCTTCAGGAAGAAGGGTGACTGATCGATCTCTTTTTAACTACGATTGTTCTCTGTCTTCATTTAGAGATAATGGAATATGATTTACTGTTCTGAGTGAGGATGTGAGGCAGGGTGTTTTTTGTTGAATGTTTATCGAACCGGTTTAAAAGTTACTCTTTTGTTTTTTTTTTTTTTTACTATCTAGAGATATGTGAGACTGGAAATATATTTAAATGTATTTCTCTGGTTGAAATTTGACGGTTTCTTTTCACTTTTTAAGCATTTGTGGTTGGTTACGATTCTTTATATGCGATTGTTACTGCAAAACTGAATGTTGTGGGGGCAATGTGTATCATGTTATGCTGTTAGATGGTGATGTTGGTCCATTAGATGCCATTGTTGTTTACTGCCTGTTAATATGCCATTTTTTGTTGAAGAATCGGTATTGCCTATGATCTTTTTGGTTTGATGAGATGCGACTCACATTTGATCGCGTTATGATTCAACTGAAAACCATGAAATGTTTTAAGAGCAATATAAGTTTGCAGTTCCTTTTTTCCTTCATAGAGCATTAAGAACCTACCATTCATGTATCTCTTTCACTTGGCTTATATATTTTTCGTTATTGAAGAACTAGTTTACTTCATCTGGCTTCAGGCCAAATAGATATTGTGGTTCTTGAATAAGATAAAATGGCCATTTACTATTTGATTAAGAAATTTCAATGAAATTTGACTGGTGATAGTAAGACCTTTTGGATTTATTCAATACTTCTCCATGCTTAGTCTATTTAAATGTGCGACCTCATGATATGTATAAGGGAATTTACCTGATGGTTAATACATTGTCTTCAGATTGATTTGTAATAGCTTGCGTTTGTTCCATTTGCTCTTGCTATGTGTTTAGTAATATGAGTTCTTTGAAATGTATCTCGAACACCAAAATATAGTTTCTATAAAATTGAAATATTTGACGTGAATGTTAGTATGTTGGAGTTCTAAGCTGGGGGTAAAAATGTGGGTATTTCGTGTTCTACACATGGATTTCTATGATCAATTTGATGTTAGACATCAGTAATTTCTTGTGTTCCAAATATCAACATTAACTTTGCACAGTCAAATTGGGTTTCTGAAACTAATATTTTATCACCTTGTACCCTTGAATTGATATGTCCGATTGTAATTGACACTTTGCAACAAATTAGGTCTACCAAAAACCATTTTATCAGGTTGATTGTCTTTCTGCATCTGAGTTTTATATTTTCAGTTGAACATGTGGATCGAAGTCAATATTTACTTTGCATTACTCTCAAGTCTCAATTTGAGTGTGATTTCTTGCCCATGAGGAGTTAAATGTGTCATTTGACATTTTTATGTTAGGTTCTTGATTTTCTCTTGTTGTGCTGATCGTGGTCTAGGGTTTCTAAATTTGCACCCCAAAGAAGTTTAAATAAATCTAGAAACTGAAAAACCCTATAAATAAAAAAAGGCAAAATGATAGAGGGCTTTGATGACTGATTGTGGGCCTTAAATTGACGAGTTTGGTTGTCACCCCAAACTAAGTGTAGAGCATGCAAGATGTATGATTTGATATATTATGGATCTAAAATGGAGCACGTCTTTTCAAAATTGAGCCCGGTTCTTTTACTCTATCAAAAAGAAGATACAAAGGGCCAATTAAATCTTTCAGGATCAATTACTTGTGGCAATTTAATCATTTTTAGTTTATATATTTGCTATTTTCATGCAATTTATGCCCTCCCTTGTTCCTTATGGTTTTTAAAAATGATTTGGTGTAATTTTTACTTGTTTTCTTGAGGATACTTCCTTGGAGTAAAATGAAGTGACAATTATATTAATTCTAATGAGAGATTACTCCTGAAATTTGACTCGTCAAAGGTGATGATGATTGACTCGTCACCCATTGGGACGCCTTTGGGAAGTTGGGCCCAGGGATTGAAAAGATTTAAATACTGCTGGGCAGCAAAGGGCTGTCGGTTTAAGTAATTCTGATTAATACCCATTCTGTCTAAGCGCCGCTTGCAGTCAGGAGTTGGCTGTGACCCGCGTGTTAGACTGGCATGTACTCGAGCATGTCTTTTGTTGTGTTGCGAGGTACCTCCTCGTAGGGAGGTATACGGTTGAATTTTGGAGCTAAGGTTGGATCTGTTATATGTAATTGCACAAGTTCATTTTCTCGTTCTTCTGAATACTCCAGTATTATCGTTAAAACCGATAATTTCAGTTCAGTGATGCAGATGTAACTATTCTGGTCATTCTTGTTCGTTTATCTAAGAGATTAATGGGTTATCCCGGAGCGTGTACTCCCGCCCATTATTATTTGGACAGATTTGTTAAGGTGGGTTCATGTAATTAATTTGTGAAATTTCATCAATGGATATTATTATCTAAATTACATCCAATGGCTAAATTTCATATGCTCATGCTCCAACAATTGCAGTGCTGCTTTATCGAATAATTTCTTGGTAATTCACCAAATTATCTTCCAAGCTTATTAACGGACATTGCAATGGCTAAATTTCATATGCTCATGCTCCAACAATTGCAGTGGTGCAAATCAACATGAAACTCAGATATGCTTATTCCGCAAAAACGACACAACTAATGGAAGCATATAGAAAAGGTTGAGAACAACACAAAAAGGATCAAAAAAATAATGGTGCTGACATGGCATAATATATTCCAAAATACGGTCGTTGATATTGTATCGAATATTATGACATGACGGTACCCAAATATGGTACATCAGTATAGATTGTGTTTTTTCCTAGCAATATAAAAACATTTAAACTATTTTTATAAAATATCATTCTATCCCATTCAAACAATCATTTAATATATCTGACATGATCATAATCTATCGTAAATTTGGAACATTTATAAGACTTTCTAGAACTGTCACCTTAATGTATTACTCATAAATATGCAATTTATAATAATTTCTATGCATACATATATTAGACAAACACGTCCCAAAACCCTAGAGAAGCCCAATCACAGGCTGAAGAGATAAAGCCCATCCAATGTGAAACGGCCCACTTCTCACCCCCTCATATATAAATCCACCCCAAAACCCTAAAATCTCACTCTCCGCCATTTAGCTCCTCGTCACTTTGGTAGCAGCAGCTCTTTGGCTTCTCCTCATCTTCTTCACCGCCCAATCCCTAATTCCAAAATGGTCTGTTCCAAAATTAACTTGTACTTTGAAACCCTAAAAAACATGTGTTTTATCATAAAATTTTCAATTGATCTTCGTTTTTGTTGGTGTGTATGTTTAACAGGTTCTCTCAAACGATTACGATTTGCTGAACCCACCACCAGAGCTTGAGAAGAGGAAGCACAAGCTCAAGCGTCTCGTTCAATCGCCAAACTCATTCTTCATGGTAAAACTCTTCACAGCCTCATTATGCTAGTAATTAATTTGATTCATTTTTGATTTAAATTATCGTGTTGATTTGATCGTGTTTTTTGTATCGTAATTGTAGGATGTTAAGTGCCAGGGTTGCTTCAACATGTGAGTTATTTTGTTTGTTCTTATTCTCATCTTAATTGCTAATTTTCTAATTGCTTATGTAATTTTGCTGATTTGTAATAATTTGATGTGTAAATTGCAGTACTACTGTGTTTAGCCACTCTCAAACGGCTGTGGTTTGCGGTAACTGCCAGACGGTATTGTGCCAACCTACCGGAGGACGTGCGAGACTCACCGAGGGATGTTCCTTCAGGAAGAAGGGTGACTGATCGATCTCTTTTTAACTACGATTGTTCTCTGTCTTCATTTAGAGATAATGGAATATGATTTACTGTTCTGAGTGAGGATGTGAGGCAGGGTGTTTTTTGTTGAATGTTTATCGAACCGGTTTAAAAGTTACTCTTTTGTTTTTTTTTTTTTTTTTACTATCTAGAGATATGTGAGACTGGAAATATATTTAAATGTATTTCTCTGGTTGAAATTTGACGGTTTCTTTTCACTTTTTAAGCATTTGTGGTTGGTTACGATTCTTTATATGCGATTGTTACTGCAAAACTGAATGTTGTGGGGGCAATGTGTATCATGTTATGCTGTTAGATGGTGATGTTGGTCCATTAGATGCCATTGTTGTTTACTGCCTGTTAATATGCCATTTTTTGTTGAAGAATCGGTATTGCCTATGATCTTTTTGGTTTGATGAGATGCGACTCACATTTGATCGCGTTATGATTCAACTGAAAACCATGAAATGTTTTAAGAGCAATATAAGTTTGCAGTTCCTTTTTTCCTTCATAGAGCATTAAGAACCTACCATTCATGTATCTCTTTCACTTGGCTTATATATTTTTCGTTATTGAAGAACTAGTTTACTTCATCTGGCTTCAGGCCAAATAGATATTGTGGTTCTTGAATAAGATAAAATGGCCATTTACTATTTGATTAAGAAATTTCAATGAAATTTGACTGGTGATAGTAAGACCTTTTGGATTTATTCAATACTTCTCCATGCTTAGTCTATTTAAATGTGCGACCTCATGATATGTATAAGGGAATTTACCTGATGGTTAATACATTGTCTTCAGATTGATTTGTAATAGCTTGCGTTTGTTCCATTTGCTCTTGCTATGTGTTTAGTAATATGAGTTCTTTGAAATGTATCTCGAACACCAAAATATAGTTTCTATAAAATTGAAATATTTGACGTGAATGTTAGTATGTTGGAGTTCTAAGCTGGGGGTAAAAATGTGGGTATTTCGTGTTCTACACATGGATTTCTATGATCAATTTGATGTTAGACATCAGTAATTTCTTGTGTTCCAAATATCAACATTAACTTTGCACAGTCAAATTGGGTTTCTGAAACTAATATTTTATCACCTTGTACCCTTGAATTGATATGTCCGATTGTAATTGACACTTTGCAACAAATTAGGTCTACCAAAAACCATTTTATCAGGTTGATTGTCTTTCTGCATCTGAGTTTTATATTTTCAGTTGAACATGTGGATCGAAGTCAATATTTACTTTGCATTACTCTCAAGTCTCAATTTGAGTGTGATTTCTTGCCCATGAGGAGTTAAATGTGTCATTTGACATTTTTATGTTAGGTTCTTGATTTTCTCTTGTTGTGCTGATCGTGGTCTAGGGTTTCTAAATTTGCACCCCAAAGAAGTTTAAATAAATCTAGAAACTGAAAAACCCTATAAATAAAAAAAGGCAAAATGATAGAGGGCTTTGATGACTGATTGTGGGCCTTAAATTGACGAGTTTGGTTGTCACCCCAAACTAAGTGTAGAGCATGCAAGATGTATGATTTGATATATTATGGATCTAAAATGGAGCACGTCTTTTCAAAATTGAGCCCGGTTCTTTTACTCTATCAAAAAGAAGATACAAAGGGCCAATTAAATCTTTCAGGATCAATTACTTGTGGCAATTTAATCATTTTTAGTTTATATATTTGCTATTTTCATGCAATTTATGCCCTCCCTTGTTCCTTATGGTTTTTAAAAATGATTTGGTGTAATTTTTACTTGTTTTCTTGAGGATACTTCCTTGGAGTAAAATGAAGTGACAATTATATTAATTCTAATGAGAGATTACTCCTGAAATTTGACTCGTCAAAGGTGATGATGATTGACTCGTCACCCATTGGGACGCCTTTGGGAAGTTGGGCCCAGGGATTGAAAAGATTTAAATACTGCTGGGCAGCAAAGGGCTGTCGGTTTAAGTAATTCTGATTAATACCCATTCTGTCTAAGCGCCGCTTGCAGTCAGGAGTTGGCTGTGACCCGCGTGTTAGACTGGCATGTACTCGAGCATGTCTTTTGTTGTGTTGCGAGGTACCTCCTCGTAGGGAGGTATACGGTTGAATTTTGGAGCTAAGGTTGGATCTGTTATATGTAATTGCACAAGTTCATTTTCTCGTTCTTCTGAATACTCCAGTATTATCGTTAAAACCGATAATTTCAGTTCAGTGATGCAGATGTAACTATTCTGGTCATTCTTGTTCGTTTATCTAAGAGATTAATGGGTTATCCCGGAGCGTGTACTCCCGCCCATTATTATTTGGACAGATTTGTTAAGGTGGGTTCATGTAATTAATTTGTGAAATTTCATCAATGGATATTATTATCTAAATTACATCCAATGGCTAAATTTCATATGCTCATGCTCCAACAATTGCAGTGCTGCTTTATCGAATAATTTCTTGGTAATTCACCAAATTATCTTCCAAGCTTATTAACGGACATTGCAATGGCTAAATTTCATATGCTCATGCTCCAACAATTGCAGTGGTGCAAATCAACATGAAACTCAGATATGCTTATTCCGCAAAAACGACACAACTAATGGAAGCATATAGAAAAGGTTGAGAACAACACAAAAAGGATCAAAAAAATAATGGTGCTGACATGGCATAATATATTCCAAAATACGGTCGTTGATATTGTATCGAATATTATGACATGACGGTACCCAAATATGGTACATCAGTATAGATTGTGTTTTTTCCTAGCAATATAAAAACATTTAAACTATTTTTATAAAATATCATTCTATCCCATTCAAACAATCATTTAATATATCTGACATGATCATAATCTATCGTAAATTTGGAACATTTATAAGACTTTCTAGAACTGTCACCTTAATGTATTACTCATAAATATGCAATTTATAATAATTTCTATGCATACATATATTAGACAAACACGTCCCAAAACCCTAGAGAAGCCCAATCACAGGCTGAAGAGATAAAGCCCATCCAATGTGAAACGGCCCACTTCTCACCCCCTCATATATAAATCCACCCCAAAACCCTAAAATCTCACTCTCCGCCATTTAGCTCCTCGTCACTTTGGTAGCAGCAGCTCTTTGGCTTCTCCTCATCTTCTTCACCGCCCAATCCCTAATTCCAAAATGGTCTGTTCCAAAATTAACTTGTACTTTGAAACCCTAAAAAACATGTGTTTTATCATAAAATTTTCAATTGATCTTCGTTTTTGTTGGTGTGTATGTTTAACAGGTTCTCTCAAACGATTACGATTTGCTGAACCCACCACCAGAGCTTGAGAAGAGGAAGCACAAGCTCAAGCGTCTCGTTCAATCGCCAAACTCATTCTTCATGGTAAAACTCTTCACAGCCTCATTATGCTAGTAATTAATTTGATTCATTTTTGATTTAAATTATCGTGTTGATTTGATCGTGTTTTTTGTATCGTAATTGTAGGATGTTAAGTGCCAGGGTTGCTTCAACATGTGAGTTATTTTGTTTGTTCTTATTCTCATCTTAATTGCTAATTTTCTAATTGCTTATGTAATTTTGCTGATTTGTAATAATTTGATGTGTAAATTGCAGTACTACTGTGTTTAGCCACTCTCAAACGGCTGTGGTTTGCGGTAACTGCCAGACGGTATTGTGCCAACCTACCGGAGGACGTGCGAGACTCACCGAGGGATGTTCCTTCAGGAAGAAGGGTGACTGATCGATCTCTTTTTAACTACGATTGTTCTGTCTTCATTTAGAGATAATGGAATATGATTTACTGTTCTGAGTGAGGATGTGAGGCAGGGTGTTTTTTGTTGAATGTTTATCGAACCGGTTTAAAAGTTACTCTTTTGTTTTTTTTTTTTTTACTATCTAGAGATATGTGAGACTGGAAATATATTTAAATGTATTTCTCTGGTTGAAATTTGACGGTTTCTTTTCACTTTTTAAGCATTTGTGGTTGGTTACGATTCTTTATATGCGATTGTTACTGCAAAACTGAATGTTGTGGGGGCAATGTGTATCATGTTATGCTGTTAGATGGTGATGTTGGTCCATTAGATGCCATTGTTGTTTACTGCCTGTTAATATGCCATTTTTTGTTGAAGAATCGGTATTGCCTATGATCTTTTTGGTTTGATGAGATGCGACTCACATTTGATCGCGTTATGATTCAACTGAAAACCATGAAATGTTTTAAGAGCAATATAAGTTTGCAGTTCCTTTTTTCCTTCATAGAGCATTAAGAACCTACCATTCATGTATCTCTTTCACTTGGCTTATATATTTTTCGTTATTGAAGAACTAGTTTACTTCATCTGGCTTCAGGCCAAATAGATATTGTGGTTCTTGAATAAGATAAAATGGCCATTTACTATTTGATTAAGAAATTTCAATGAAATTTGACTGGTGATAGTAAGACCTTTTGGATTTATTCAATACTTCTCCATGCTTAGTCTATTTAAATGTGCGACCTCATGATATGTATAAGGGAATTTACCTGATGGTTAATACATTGTCTTCAGATTGATTTGTAATAGCTTGCGTTTGTTCCATTTGCTCTTGCTATGTGTTTAGTAATATGAGTTCTTTGAAATGTATCTCGAACACCAAAATATAGTTTCTATAAAATTGAAATATTTGACGTGAATGTTAGTATGTTGGAGTTCTAAGCTGGGGGTAAAAATGTGGGTATTTCGTGTTCTACACATGGATTTCTATGATCAATTTGATGTTAGACATCAGTAATTTCTTGTGTTCCAAATATCAACATTAACTTTGCACAGTCAAATTGGGTTTCTGAAACTAATATTTTATCACCTTGTACCCTTGAATTGATATGTCCGATTGTAATTGACACTTTGCAACAAATTAGGTCTACCAAAAACCATTTTATCAGGTTGATTGTCTTTCTGCATCTGAGTTTTATATTTTCAGTTGAACATGTGGATCGAAGTCAATATTTACTTTGCATTACTCTCAAGTCTCAATTTGAGTGTGATTTCTTGCCCATGAGGAGTTAAATGTGTCATTTGACATTTTTATGTTAGGTTCTTGATTTTCTCTTGTTGTGCTGATCGTGGTCTAGGGTTTCTAAATTTGCACCCCAAAGAAGTTTAAATAAATCTAGAAACTGAAAAACCCTATAAATAAAAAAAGGCAAAATGATAGAGGGCTTTGATGACTGATTGTGGGCCTTAAATTGACGAGTTTGGTTGTCACCCCAAACTAAGTGTAGAGCATGCAAGATGTATGATTTGATATATTATGGATCTAAAATGGAGCACGTCTTTTCAAAATTGAGCCCGGTTCTTTTACTCTATCAAAAAGAAGATACAAAGGGCCAATTAAATCTTTCAGGATCAATTACTTGTGGCAATTTAATCATTTTTAGTTTATATATTTGCTATTTTCATGCAATTTATGCCCTCCCTTGTTCCTTATGGTTTTTAAAAATGATTTGGTGTAATTTTTACTTGTTTTCTTGAGGATACTTCCTTGGAGTAAAATGAAGTGACAATTATATTAATTCTAATGAGAGATTACTCCTGAAATTTGACTCGTCAAAGGTGATGATGATTGACTCGTCACCCATTGGGACGCCTTTGGGAAGTTGGGCCCAGGGATTGAAAAGATTTAAATACTGCTGGGCAGCAAAGGGCTGTCGGTTTAAGTAATTCTGATTAATACCCATTCTGTCTAAGCGCCGCTTGCAGTCAGGAGTTGGCTGTGACCCGCGTGTTAGACTGGCATGTACTCGAGCATGTCTTTTGTTGTGTTGCGAGGTACCTCCTCGTAGGGAGGTATACGGTTGAATTTTGGAGCTAAGGTTGGATCTGTTATATGTAATTGCACAAGTTCATTTTCTCGTTCTTCTGAATACTCCAGTATTATCGTTAAAACCGATAATTTCAGTTCAGTGATGCAGATGTAACTATTCTGGTCATTCTTGTTCGTTTATCTAAGAGATTAATGGGTTATCCCGGAGCGTGTACTCCCGCCCATTATTATTTGGACAGATTTGTTAAGGTGGGTTCATGTAATTAATTTGTGAAATTTCATCAATGGATATTATTATCTAAATTACATCCAATGGCTAAATTTCATATGCTCATGCTCCAACAATTGCAGTGCTGCTTTATCGAATAATTTCTTGGTAATTCACCAAATTATCTTCCAAGCTTATTAACGGACATTGCAATGGCTAAATTTCATATGCTCATGCTCCAACAATTGCAGTGGTGCAAATCAACATGAAACTCAGATATGCTTATTCCGCAAAAACGACACAACTAATGGAAGCATATAGAAAAGGTTGAGAACAACACAAAAAGGATCAAAAAAATAATGGTGCTGACATGGCATAATATATTCCAAAATACGGTCGTTGATATTGTATCGAATATTATGACATGACGGTACCCAAATATGGTACATCAGTATAGATTGTGTTTTTTCCTAGCAATATAAAAACATTTAAACTATTTTTATAAAATATCATTCTATCCCATTCAAACAATCATTTAATATATCTGACATGATCATAATCTATCGTAAATTTGGAACATTTATAAGACTTTCTAGAACTGTCACCTTAATGTATTACTCATAAATATGCAATTTATAATAATTTCTATGCATACATATATTAGACAAACACGTCCCAAAACCCTAGAGAAGCCCAATCACAGGCTGAAGAGATAAAGCCCATCCAATGTGAAACGGCCCACTTCTCACCCCCTCATATATAAATCCACCCCAAAACCCTAAAATCTCACTCTCCGCCATTTAGCTCCTCGTCACTTTGGTAGCAGCAGCTCTTTGGCTTCTCCTCATCTTCTTCACCGCCCAATCCCTAATTCCAAAATGGTCTGTTCCAAAATTAACTTGTACTTTGAAACCCTAAAAAACATGTGTTTTATCATAAAATTTTCAATTGATCTTCGTTTTTGTTGGTGTGTATGTTTAACAGGTTCTCTCAAACGATTACGATTTGCTGAACCCACCACCAGAGCTTGAGAAGAGGAAGCACAAGCTCAAGCGTCTCGTTCAATCGCCAAACTCATTCTTCATGGTAAAACTCTTCACAGCCTCATTATGCTAGTAATTAATTTGATTCATTTTTGATTTAAATTATCGTGTTGATTTGATCGTGTTTTTTGTATCGTAATTGTAGGATGTTAAGTGCCAGGGTTGCTTCAACATGTGAGTTATTTTGTTTGTTCTTATTCTCATCTTAATTGCTAATTTTCTAATTGCTTATGTAATTTTGCTGATTTGTAATAATTTGATGTGTAAATTGCAGTACTACTGTGTTTAGCCACTCTCAAACGGCTGTGGTTTGCGGTAACTGCCAGACGGTATTGTGCCAACCTACCGGAGGACGTGCGAGACTCACCGAGGGATGTTCCTTCAGGAAGAAGGGTGACTGATCGATCTCTTTTTAACTACGATTGTTCTCTGTCTTCATTTAGAGATAATGGAATATGATTTACTGTTCTGAGTGAGGATGTGAGGCAGGGTGTTTTTTGTTGAATGTTTATCGAACCGGTTTAAAAGTTACTCTTTTGTTTTTTTTTTTTTTTACTATCTAGAGATATGTGAGACTGGAAATATATTTAAATGTATTTCTCTGGTTGAAATTTGACGGTTTCTTTTCACTTTTTAAGCATTTGTGGTTGGTTACGATTCTTTATATGCGATTGTTACTGCAAAACTGAATGTTGTGGGGGCAATGTGTATCATGTTATGCTGTTAGATGGTGATGTTGGTCCATTAGATGCCATTGTTGTTTACTGCCTGTTAATATGCCATTTTTTGTTGAAGAATCGGTATTGCCTATGATCTTTTTGGTTTGATGAGATGCGACTCACATTTGATCGCGTTATGATTCAACTGAAAACCATGAAATGTTTTAAGAGCAATATAAGTTTGCAGTTCCTTTTTTCCTTCATAGAGCATTAAGAACCTACCATTCATGTATCTCTTTCACTTGGCTTATATATTTTTCGTTATTGAAGAACTAGTTTACTTCATCTGGCTTCAGGCCAAATAGATATTGTGGTTCTTGAATAAGATAAAATGGCCATTTACTATTTCATTAAGAAATTTCAATGAAATTTGACTGGTGATAGTAAGACCTTTTGGATTTATTCAATACTTCTCCATGCTTAGTCTATTTAAATGTGCGACCTCATGATATGTATAAGGGAATTTACCTGATGGTTAATACATTGTCTTCAGATTGATTTGTAATAGCTTGCGTTTGTTCCATTTGCTCTTGCTATGTGTTTAGTAATATGAGTTCTTTGAAATGTATCTCGAACACCAAAATATAGTTTCTATAAAATTGAAATATTTGACGTGAATGTTAGTATGTTGGAGTTCTAAGCTGGGGGTAAAAATGTGGGTATTTCGTGTTCTACACATGGATTTCTATGATCAATTTGATGTTAGACATCAGTAATTTCTTGTGTTCCAAATATCAACATTAACTTTGCACAGTCAAATTGGGTTTCTGAAACTAATATTTTATCACCTTGTACCCTTGAATTGATATGTCCGATTGTAATTGACACTTTGCAACAAATTAGGTCTACCAAAAACCATTTTATCAGGTTGATTGTCTTTCTGCATCTGAGTTTTATATTTTCAGTTGAACATGTGGATCGAAGTCAATATTTACTTTGCATTACTCTCAAGTCTCAATTTGAGTGTGATTTCTTGCCCATGAGGAGTTAAATGTGTCATTTGACATTTTTATGTTAGGTTCTTGATTTTCTCTTGTTGTGCTGATCGTGGTCTAGGGTTTCTAAATTTGCACCCCAAAGAAGTTTAAATAAATCTAGAAACTGAAAAACCCTATAAATAAAAAAAGGCAAAATGATAGAGGGCTTTGATGACTGATTGTGGGCCTTAAATTGACGAGTTTGGTTGTCACCCCAAACTAAGTGTAGAGCATGCAAGATGTATGATTTGATATATTATGGATCTAAAATGGAGCACGTCTTTTCAAAATTGAGCCCGGTTCTTTTACTCTATCAAAAAGAAGATACAAAGGGCCAATTAAATCTTTCAGGATCAATTACTTGTGGCAATTTAATCATTTTTAGTTTATATATTTGCTATTTTCATGCAATTTATGCCCTCCCTTGTTCCTTATGGTTTTTAAAAATGATTTGGTGTAATTTTTACTTGTTTTCTTGAGGATACTTCCTTGGAGTAAAATGAAGTGACAATTATATTAATTCTAATGAGAGATTACTCCTGAAATTTGACTCGTCAAAGGTGATGATGATTGACTCGTCACCCATTGGGACGCCTTTGGGAAGTTGGGCCCAGGGATTGAAAAGATTTAAATACTGCTGGGCAGCAAAGGGCTGTCGGTTTAAGTAATTCTGATTAATACCCATTCTGTCTAAGCGCCGCTTGCAGTCAGGAGTTGGCTGTGACCCGCGTGTTAGACTGGCATGTACTCGAGCATGTCTTTTGTTGTGTTGCGAGGTACCTCCTCGTAGGGAGGTATACGGTTGAATTTTGGAGCTAAGGTTGGATCTGTTATATGTAATTGCACAAGTTCATTTTCTCGTTCTTCTGAATACTCCAGTATTATCGTTAAAACCGATAATTTCAGTTCAGTGATGCAGATGTAACTATTCTGGTCATTCTTGTTCGTTTATCTAAGAGATTAATGGGTTATCCCGGAGCGTGTACTCCCGCCCATTATTATTTGGACAGATTTGTTAAGGTGGGTTCATGTAATTAATTTGTGAAATTTCATCAATGGATATTATTATCTAAATTACATCCAATGGCTAAATTTCATATGCTCATGCTCCAACAATTGCAGTGCTGCTTTATCGAATAATTTCTTGGTAATTCACCAAATTATCTTCCAAGCTTATTAACGGACATTGCAATGGCTAAATTTCATATGCTCATGCTCCAACAATTGCAGTGGTGCAAATCAACATGAAACTCAGATATGCTTATTCCGCAAAAACGACACAACTAATGGAAGCATATAGAAAAGGTTGAGAACAACACAAAAAGGATCAAAAAAATAATGGTGCTGACATGGCATAATATATTCCAAAATACGGTCGTTGATATTGTATCGAATATTATGACATGACGGTACCCAAATATGGTACATCAGTATAGATTGTGTTTTTTCCTAGCAATATAAAAACATTTAAACTATTTTTATAAAATATCATTCTATCCCATTCAAACAATCATTTAATATATCTGACATGATCATAATCTATCGTAAATTTGGAACATTTATAAGACTTTCTAGAACTGTCACCTTAATGTATTACTCATAAATATGCAATTTATAATAATTTCTATGCATACATATATTAGACAAACACGTCCCAAAACCCTAGAGAAGCCCAATCACAGGCTGAAGAGATAAAGCCCATCCAATGTGAAACGGCCCACTTCTCACCCCCTCATATATAAATCCACCCCAAAACCCTAAAATCTCACTCTCCGCCATTTAGCTCCTCGTCACTTTGGTAGCAGCAGCTCTTTGGCTTCTCCTCATCTTCTTCACCGCCCAATCCCTAATTCCAAAATGGTCTGTTCCAAAATTAACTTGTACTTTGAAACCCTAAAAAACATGTGTTTTATCATAAAATTTTCAATTGATCTTCGTTTTTGTTGGTGTGTATGTTTAACAGGTTCTCTCAAACGATTACGATTTGCTGAACCCACCACCAGAGCTTGAGAAGAGGAAGCACAAGCTCAAGCGTCTCGTTCAATCGCCAAACTCATTCTTCATGGTAAAACTCTTCACAGCCTCATTATGCTAGTAATTAATTTGATTCATTTTTGATTTAAATTATCGTGTTGATTTGATCGTGTTTTTTGTATCGTAATTGTAGGATGTTAAGTGCCAGGGTTGCTTCAACATGTGAGTTATTTTGTTTGTTCTTATTCTCATCTTAATTGCTAATTTTCTAATTGCTTATGTAATTTTGCTGATTTGTAATAATTTGATGTGTAAATTGCAGTACTACTGTGTTTAGCCACTCTCAAACGGCTGTGGTTTGCGGTAACTGCCAGACGGTATTGTGCCAACCTACCGGAGGACGTGCGAGACTCACCGAGGGATGTTCCTTCAGGAAGAAGGGTGACTGATCGATCTCTTTTTAACTACGATTGTTCTCTGTCTTCATTTAGAGATAATGGAATATGATTTACTGTTCTGAGTGAGGATGTGAGGCAGGGTGTTTTTTGTTGAATGTTTATCGAACCGGTTTAAAAGTTACTCTTTTGTTTTTTTTTTTTTTACTATCTAGAGATATGTGAGACTGGAAATATATTTAAATGTATTTCTCTGGTTGAAATTTGACGGTTTCTTTTCACTTTTTAAGCATTTGTGGTTGGTTACGATTCTTTATATGCGATTGTTACTGCAAAACTGAATGTTGTGGGGGCAATGTGTATCATGTTATGCTGTTAGATGGTGATGTTGGTCCATTAGATGCCATTGTTGTTTACTGCCTGTTAATATGCCATTTTTTGTTGAAGAATCGGTATTGCCTATGATCTTTTTGGTTTGATGAGATGCGACTCACATTTGATCGCGTTATGATTCAACTGAAAACCATGAAATGTTTTAAGAGCAATATAAGTTTGCAGTTCCTTTTTTCCTTCATAGAGCATTAAGAACCTACCATTCATGTATCTCTTTCACTTGGCTTATATATTTTTCGTTATTGAAGAACTAGTTTACTTCATCTGGCTTCAGGCCAAATAGATATTGTGGTTCTTGAATAAGATAAAATGGCCATTTACTATTTCATTAAGAAATTTCAATGAAATTTGACTGGTGATAGTAAGACCTTTTGGATTTATTCAATACTTCTCCATGCTTAGTCTATTTAAATGTGCGACCTCATGATATGTATAAGGGAATTTACCTGATGGTTAATACATTGTCTTCAGATTGATTTGTAATAGCTTGCGTTTGTTCCATTTGCTCTTGCTATGTGTTTAGTAATATGAGTTCTTTGAAATGTATCTCGAACACCAAAATATAGTTTCTATAAAATTGAAATATTTGACGTGAATGTTAGTATGTTGGAGTTCTAAGCTGGGGGTAAAAATGTGGGTATTTCGTGTTCTACACATGGATTTCTATGATCAATTTGATGTTAGACATCAGTAATTTCTTGTGTTCCAAATATCAACATTAACTTTGCACAGTCAAATTGGGTTTCTGAAACTAATATTTTATCACCTTGTACCCTTGAATTGATATGTCCGATTGTAATTGACACTTTGCAACAAATTAGGTCTACCAAAAACCATTTTATCAGGTTGATTGTCTTTCTGCATCTGAGTTTTATATTTTCAGTTGAACATGTGGATCGAAGTCAATATTTACTTTGCATTACTCTCAAGTCTCAATTTGAGTGTGATTTCTTGCCCATGAGGAGTTAAATGTGTCATTTGACATTTTTATGTTAGGTTCTTGATTTTCTCTTGTTGTGCTGATCGTGGTCTAGGGTTTCTAAATTTGCACCCCAAAGAAGTTTAAATAAATCTAGAAACTGAAAAACCCTATAAATAAAAAAAGGCAAAATGATAGAGGGCTTTGATGACTGATTGTGGGCCTTAAATTGACGAGTTTGGTTGTCACCCCAAACTAAGTGTAGAGCATGCAAGATGTATGATTTGATATATTATGGATCTAAAATGGAGCACGTCTTTTCAAAATTGAGCCCGGTTCTTTTACTCTATCAAAAAGAAGATACAAAGGGCCAATTAAATCTTTCAGGATCAATTACTTGTGGCAATTTAATCATTTTTAGTTTATATATTTGCTATTTTCATGCAATTTATGCCCTCCCTTGTTCCTTATGGTTTTTAAAAATGATTTGGTGTAATTTTTACTTGTTTTCTTGAGGATACTTCCTTGGAGTAAAATGAAGTGACAATTATATTAATTCTAATGAGAGATTACTCCTGAAATTTGACTCGTCAAAGGTGATGATGATTGACTCGTCACCCATTGGGACGCCTTTGGGAAGTTGGGCCCAGGGATTGAAAAGATTTAAATACTGCTGGGCAGCAAAGGGCTGTCGGTTTAAGTAATTCTGATTAATACCCATTCTGTCTAAGCGCCGCTTGCAGTCAGGAGTTGGCTGTGACCCGCGTGTTAGACTGGCATGTACTCGAGCATGTCTTTTGTTGTGTTGCGAGGTACCTCCTCGTAGGGAGGTATACGGTTGAATTTTGGAGCTAAGGTTGGATCTGTTATATGTAATTGCACAAGTTCATTTTCTCGTTCTTCTGAATACTCCAGTATTATCGTTAAAACCGATAATTTCAGTTCAGTGATGCAGATGTAACTATTCTGGTCATTCTTGTTCGTTTATCTAAGAGATTAATGGGTTATCCCGGAGCGTGTACTCCCGCCCATTATTATTTGGACAGATTTGTTAAGGTGGGTTCATGTAATTAATTTGTGAAATTTCATCAATGGATATTATTATCTAAATTACATCCAATGGCTAAATTTCATATGCTCATGCTCCAACAATTGCAGTGCTGCTTTATCGAATAATTTCTTGGTAATTCACCAAATTATCTTCCAAGCTTATTAACGGACATTGCAATGGCTAAATTTCATATGCTCATGCTCCAACAATTGCAGTGGTGCAAATCAACATGAAACTCAGATATGCTTATTCCGCAAAAACGACACAACTAATGGAAGCATATAGAAAAGGTTGAGAACAACACAAAAAGGATCAAAAAAATAATGGTGCTGACATGGCATAATATATTCCAAAATACGGTCGTTGATATTGTATCGAATATTATGACATGACGGTACCCAAATATGGTACATCAGTATAGATTGTGTTTTTTCCTAGCAATATAAAAACATTTAAACTATTTTTATAAAATATCATTCTATCCCATTCAAACAATCATTTAATATATCTGACATGATCATAATCTATCGTAAATTTGGAACATTTATAAGACTTTCTAGAACTGTCACCTTAATGTATTACTCATAAATATGCAATTTATAATAATTTCTATGCATACATATATTAGACAAACACGTCCCAAAACCCTAGAGAAGCCCAATCACAGGCTGAAGAGATAAAGCCCATCCAATGTGAAACGGCCCACTTCTCACCCCCTCATATATAAATCCACCCCAAAACCCTAAAATCTCACTCTCCGCCATTTAGCTCCTCGTCACTTTGGTAGCAGCAGCTCTTTGGCTTCTCCTCATCTTCTTCACCGCCCAATCCCTAATTCCAAAATGGTCTGTTCCAAAATTAACTTGTACTTTGAAACCCTAAAAAACATGTGTTTTATCATAAATTTTTCAATTGATCTTCGTTTTTGTTGGTGTGTATGTTTAACAGGTTCTCTCAAACGATTACGATTTGCTGAACCCACCACCAGAGCTTGAGAAGAGGAAGCACAAGCTCAAGCGTCTCGTTCAATCGCCAAACTCATTCTTCATGGTAAAACTCTTCACAGCCTCATTATGCTAGTAATTAATTTGATTCATTTTTGATTTAAATTATCGTGTTGATTTGATCGTGTTTTTTGTATCGTAATTGTAGGATGTTAAGTGCCAGGGTTGCTTCAACATGTGAGTTATTTTGTTTGTTCTTATTCTCATCTTAATTGCTAATTTTCTAATTGCTTATGTAATTTTGCTGATTTGTAATAATTTGATGTGTAAATTGCAGTACTACTGTGTTTAGCCACTCTCAAACGGCTGTGGTTTGCGGTAACTGCCAGACGGTATTGTGCCAACCTACCGGAGGACGTGCGAGACTCACCGAGGGATGTTCCTTCAGGAAGAAGGGTGACTGATCGATCTCTTTTTAACTACGATTGTTCTCTGTCTTCATTTAGAGATAATGGAATATGATTTACTGTTCTGAGTGAGGATGTGAGGCAGGGTGTTTTTTGTTGAATGTTTATCGAACCGGTTTAAAAGTTACTCTTTTGTTTTTTTTTTTTTTACTATCTAGAGATATGTGAGACTGGAAATATATTTAAATGTATTTCTCTGGTTGAAATTTGACGGTTTCTTTTCACTTTTTAAGCATTTGTGGTTGGTTACGATTCTTTATATGCGATTGTTACTGCAAAACTGAATGTTGTGGGGGCAATGTGTATCATGTTATGCTGTTAGATGGTGATGTTGGTCCATTAGATGCCATTGTTGTTTACTGCCTGTTAATATGCCATTTTTTGTTGAAGAATCGGTATTGCCTATGATCTTTTTGGTTTGATGAGATGCGACTCACATTTGATCGCGTTATGATTCAACTGAAAACCATGAAATGTTTTAAGAGCAATATAAGTTTGCAGTTCCTTTTTTCCTTCATAGAGCATTAAGAACCTACCATTCATGTATCTCTTTCACTTGGCTTATATATTTTTCGTTATTGAAGAACTAGTTTACTTCATCTGGCTTCAGGCCAAATAGATATTGTGGTTCTTGAATAAGATAAAATGGCCATTTACTATTTGATTAAGAAATTTCAATGAAATTTGACTGGTGATAGTAAGACCTTTTGGATTTATTCAATACTTCTCCATGCTTAGTCTATTTAAATGTGCGACCTCATGATATGTATAAGGGAATTTACCTGATGGTTAATACATTGTCTTCAGATTGATTTGTAATAGCTTGCGTTTGTTCCATTTGCTCTTGCTATGTGTTTAGTAATATGAGTTCTTTGAAATGTATCTCGAACACCAAAATATAGTTTCTATAAAATTGAAATATTTGACGTGAATGTTAGTATGTTGGAGTTCTAAGCTGGGGGTAAAAATGTGGGTATTTCGTGTTCTACACATGGATTTCTATGATCAATTTGATGTTAGACATCAGTAATTTCTTGTGTTCCAAATATCAACATTAACTTTGCACAGTCAAATTGGGTTTCTGAAACTAATATTTTATCACCTTGTACCCTTGAATTGATATGTCCGATTGTAATTGACACTTTGCAACAAATTAGGTCTACCAAAAACCATTTTATCAGGTTGATTGTCTTTCTGCATCTGAGTTTTATATTTTCAGTTGAACATGTGGATCGAAGTCAATATTTACTTTGCATTACTCTCAAGTCTCAATTTGAGTGTGATTTCTTGCCCATGAGGAGTTAAATGTGTCATTTGACATTTTTATGTTAGGTTCTTGATTTTCTCTTGTTGTGCTGATCGTGGTCTAGGGTTTCTAAATTTGCACCCCAAAGAAGTTTAAATAAATCTAGAAACTGAAAAACCCTATAAATAAAAAAAGGCAAAATGATAGAGGGCTTTGATGACTGATTGTGGGCCTTAAATTGACGAGTTTGGTTGTCACCCCAAACTAAGTGTAGAGCATGCAAGATGTATGATTTGATATATTATGGATCTAAAATGGAGCACGTCTTTTCAAAATTGAGCCCGGTTCTTTTACTCTATCAAAAAGAAGATACAAAGGGCCAATTAAATCTTTCAGGATCAATTACTTGTGGCAATTTAATCATTTTTAGTTTATATATTTGCTATTTTCATGCAATTTATGCCCTCCCTTGTTCCTTATGGTTTTTAAAAATGATTTGGTGTAATTTTTACTTGTTTTCTTGAGGATACTTCCTTGGAGTAAAATGAAGTGACAATTATATTAATTCTAATGAGAGATTACTCCTGAAATTTGACTCGTCAAAGGTGATGATGATTGACTCGTCACCCATTGGGACGCCTTTGGGAAGTTGGGCCCAGGGATTGAAAAGATTTAAATACTGCTGGGCAGCAAAGGGCTGTCGGTTTAAGTAATTCTGATTAATACCCATTCTGTCTAAGCGCCGCTTGCAGTCAGGAGTTGGCTGTGACCCGCGTGTTAGACTGGCATGTACTCGAGCATGTCTTTTGTTGTGTTGCGAGGTACCTCCTCGTAGGGAGGTATACGGTTGAATTTTGGAGCTAAGGTTGGATCTGTTATATGTAATTGCACAAGTTCATTTTCTCGTTCTTCTGAATACTCCAGTATTATCGTTAAAACCGATAATTTCAGTTCAGTGATGCAGATGTAACTATTCTGGTCATTCTTGTTCGTTTATCTAAGAGATTAATGGGTTATCCCGGAGCGTGTACTCCCGCCCATTATTATTTGGACAGATTTGTTAAGGTGGGTTCATGTAATTAATTTGTGAAATTTCATCAATGGATATTATTATCTAAATTACATCCAATGGCTAAATTTCATATGCTCATGCTCCAACAATTGCAGTGCTGCTTTATCGAATAATTTCTTGGTAATTCACCAAATTATCTTCCAAGCTTATTAACGGACATTGCAATGGCTAAATTTCATATGCTCATGCTCCAACAATTGCAGTGGTGCAAATCAACATGAAACTCAGATATGCTTATTCCGCAAAAACGACACAACTAATGGAAGCATATAGAAAAGGTTGAGAACAACACAAAAAGGATCAAAAAAATAATGGTGCTGACATGGCATAATATATTCCAAAATACGGTCGTTGATATTGTATCGAATATTATGACATGACGGTACCCAAATATGGTACATCAGTATAGATTGTGTTTTTTCCTAGCAATATAAAAACATTTAAACTATTTTTATAAAATATCATTCTATCCCATTCAAACAATCATTTAATATATCTGACATGATCATAATCTATCGTAAATTTGGAACATTTATAAGACTTTCTAGAACTGTCACCTTAATGTATTACTCATAAATATGCAATTTATAATAATTTCTATGCATACATATATTAGACAAACACGTCCCAAAACCCTAGAGAAGCCCAATCACAGGCTGAAGAGATAAAGCCCATCCAATGTGAAACGGCCCACTTCTCACCCCCTCATATATAAATCCACCCCAAAACCCTAAAATCTCACTCTCCGCCATTTAGCTCCTCGTCACTTTGGTAGCAGCAGCTCTTTGGCTTCTCCTCATCTTCTTCACCGCCCAATCCCTAATTCCAAAATGGTCTGTTCCAAAATTAACTTGTACTTTGAAACCCTAAAAAACATGTGTTTTATCATAAAATTTTCAATTGATCTTCGTTTTTGTTGGTGTGTATGTTTAACAGGTTCTCTCAAACGATTACGATTTGCTGAACCCACCACCAGAGCTTGAGAAGAGGAAGCACAAGCTCAAGCGTCTCGTTCAATCGCCAAACTCATTCTTCATGGTAAAACTCTTCACAGCCTCATTATGCTAGTAATTAATTTGATTCATTTTTGATTTAAATTATCGTGTTGATTTGATCGTGTTTTTTGTATCGTAATTGTAGGATGTTAAGTGCCAGGGTTGCTTCAACATGTGAGTTATTTTGTTTGTTCTTATTCTCATCTTAATTGCTAATTTTCTAATTGCTTATGTAATTTTGCTGATTTGTAATAATTTGATGTGTAAATTGCAGTACTACTGTGTTTAGCCACTCTCAAACGGCTGTGGTTTGCGGTAACTGCCAGACGGTATTGTGCCAACCTACCGGAGGACGTGCGAGACTCACCGAGGGATGTTCCTTCAGGAAGAAGGGTGACTGATCGATCTCTTTTTAACTACGATTGTTCTCTGTCTTCATTTAGAGATAATGGAATATGATTTACTGTTCTGAGTGAGGATGTGAGGCAGGGTGTTTTTTGTTGAATGTTTATCGAACCGGTTTAAAAGTTACTCTTTTGTTTTTTTTTTTTTTACTATCTAGAGATATGTGAGACTGGAAATATATTTAAATGTATTTCTCTGGTTGAAATTTGACGGTTTCTTTTCACTTTTTAAGCATTTGTGGTTGGTTACGATTCTTTATATGCGATTGTTACTGCAAAACTGAATGTTGTGGGGGCAATGTGTATCATGTTATGCTGTTAGATGGTGATGTTGGTCCATTAGATGCCATTGTTGTTTACTGCCTGTTAATATGCCATTTTTTGTTGAAGAATCGGTATTGCCTATGATCTTTTTGGTTTGATGAGATGCGACTCACATTTGATCGCGTTATGATTCAACTGAAAACCATGAAATGTTTTAAGAGCAATATAAGTTTGCAGTTCCTTTTTTCCTTCATAGAGCATTAAGAACCTACCATTCATGTATCTCTTTCACTTGGCTTATATATTTTTCGTTATTGAAGAACTAGTTTACTTCATCTGGCTTCAGGCCAAATAGATATTGTGGTTCTTGAATAAGATAAAATGGCCATTTACTATTTGATTAAGAAATTTCAATGAAATTTGACTGGTGATAGTAAGACCTTTTGGATTTATTCAATACTTCTCCATGCTTAGTCTATTTAAATGTGCGACCTCATGATATGTATAAGGGAATTTACCTGATGGTTAATACATTGTCTTCAGATTGATTTGTAATAGCTTGCGTTTGTTCCATTTGCTCTTGCTATGTGTTTAGTAATATGAGTTCTTTGAAATGTATCTCGAACACCAAAATATAGTTTCTATAAAATTGAAATATTTGACGTGAATGTTAGTATGTTGGAGTTCTAAGCTGGGGGTAAAAATGTGGGTATTTCGTGTTCTACACATGGATTTCTATGATCAATTTGATGTTAGACATCAGTAATTTCTTGTGTTCCAAATATCAACATTAACTTTGCACAGTCAAATTGGGTTTCTGAAACTAATATTTTATCACCTTGTACCCTTGAATTGATATGTCCGATTGTAATTGACACTTTGCAACAAATTAGGTCTACCAAAAACCATTTTATCAGGTTGATTGTCTTTCTGCATCTGAGTTTTATATTTTCAGTTGAACATGTGGATCGAAGTCAATATTTACTTTGCATTACTCTCAAGTCTCAATTTGAGTGTGATTTCTTGCCCATGAGGAGTTAAATGTGTCATTTGACATTTTTATGTTAGGTTCTTGATTTTCTCTTGTTGTGCTGATCGTGGTCTAGGGTTTCTAAATTTGCACCCCAAAGAAGTTTAAATAAATCTAGAAACTGAAAAACCCTATAAATAAAAAAAGGCAAAATGATAGAGGGCTTTGATGACTGATTGTGGGCCTTAAATTGACGAGTTTGGTTGTCACCCCAAACTAAGTGTAGAGCATGCAAGATGTATGATTTGATATATTATGGATCTAAAATGGAGCACGTCTTTTCAAAATTGAGCCCGGTTCTTTTACTCTATCAAAAAGAAGATACAAAGGGCCAATTAAATCTTTCAGGATCAATTACTTGTGGCAATTTAATCATTTTTAGTTTATATATTTGCTATTTTCATGCAATTTATGCCCTCCCTTGTTCCTTATGGTTTTTAAAAATGATTTGGTGTAATTTTTACTTGTTTTCTTGAGGATACTTCCTTGGAGTAAAATGAAGTGACAATTATATTAATTCTAATGAGAGATTACTCCTGAAATTTGACTCGTCAAAGGTGATGATGATTGACTCGTCACCCATTGGGACGCCTTTGGGAAGTTGGGCCCAGGGATTGAAAAGATTTAAATACTGCTGGGCAGCAAAGGGCTGTCGGTTTAAGTAATTCTGATTAATACCCATTCTGTCTAAGCGCCGCTTGCAGTCAGGAGTTGGCTGTGACCCGCGTGTTAGACTGGCATGTACTCGAGCATGTCTTTTGTTGTGTTGCGAGGTACCTCCTCGTAGGGAGGTATACGGTTGAATTTTGGAGCTAAGGTTGGATCTGTTATATGTAATTGCACAAGTTCATTTTCTCGTTCTTCTGAATACTCCAGTATTATCGTTAAAACCGATAATTTCAGTTCAGTGATGCAGATGTAACTATTCTGGTCATTCTTGTTCGTTTATCTAAGAGATTAATGGGTTATCCCGGAGCGTGTACTCCCGCCCATTATTATTTGGACAGATTTGTTAAGGTGGGTTCATGTAATTAATTTGTGAAATTTCATCAATGGATATTATTATCTAAATTACATCCAATGGCTAAATTTCATATGCTCATGCTCCAACAATTGCAGTGCTGCTTTATCGAATAATTTCTTGGTAATTCACCAAATTATCTTCCAAGCTTATTAACGGACATTGCAATGGCTAAATTTCATATGCTCATGCTCCAACAATTGCAGTGGTGCAAATCAACATGAAACTCAGATATGCTTATTCCGCAAAAACGACACAACTAATGGAAGCATATAGAAAAGGTTGAGAACAACACAAAAAGGATCAAAAAAATAATGGTGCTGACATGGCATAATATATTCCAAAATACGGTCGTTGATATTGTATCGAATATTATGACATGACGGTACCCAAATATGGTACATCAGTATAGATTGTGTTTTTTCCTAGCAATATAAAAACATTTAAACTATTTTTATAAAATATCATTCTATCCCATTCAAACAATCATTTAATATATCTGACATGATCATAATCTATCGTAAATTTGGAACATTTATAAGACTTTCTAGAACTGTCACCTTAATGTATTACTCATAAATATGCAATTTATAATAATTTCTATGCATACATATATTAGACAAACACGTCCCAAAACCCTAGAGAAGCCCAATCACAGGCTGAAGAGATAAAGCCCATCCAATGTGAAACGGCCCACTTCTCACCCCCTCATATATAAATCCACCCCAAAACCCTAAAATCTCACTCTCCGCCATTTAGCTCCTCGTCACTTTGGTAGCAGCAGCTCTTTGGCTTCTCCTCATCTTCTTCACCGCCCAATCCCTAATTCCAAAATGGTCTGTTCCAAAATTAACTTGTACTTTGAAACCCTAAAAAACATGTGTTTTATCATAAAATTTTCAATTGATCTTCGTTTTTGTTGGTGTGTATGTTTAACAGGTTCTCTCAAACGATTACGATTTGCTGAACCCACCACCAGAGCTTGAGAAGAGGAAGCACAAGCTCAAGCGTCTCGTTCAATCGCCAAACTCATTCTTCATGGTAAAACTCTTCACAGCCTCATTATGCTAGTAATTAATTTGATTCATTTTTGATTTAAATTATCGTGTTGATTTGATCGTGTTTTTTGTATCGTAATTGTAGGATGTTAAGTGCCAGGGTTGCTTCAACATGTGAGTTATTTTGTTTGTTCTTATTCTCATCTTAATTGCTAATTTTCTAATTGCTTATGTAATTTTGCTGATTTGTAATAATTTGATGTGTAAATTGCAGTACTACTGTGTTTAGCCACTCTCAAACGGCTGTGGTTTGCGGTAACTGCCAGACGGTATTGTGCCAACCTACCGGAGGACGTGCGAGACTCACCGAGGGATGTTCCTTCAGGAAGAAGGGTGACTGATCGATCTCTTTTTAACTACGATTGTTCTCTGTCTTCATTTAGAGATAATGGAATATGATTTACTGTTCTGAGTGAGGATGTGAGGCAGGGTGTTTTTTGTTGAATGTTTATCGAACCGGTTTAAAAGTTACTCTTTTGTTTTTTTTTTTTTTTTACTATCTAGAGATATGTGAGACTGGAAATATATTTAAATGTATTTCTCTGGTTGAAATTTGACGGTTTCTTTTCACTTTTTAAGCATTTGTGGTTGGTTACGATTCTTTATATGCGATTGTTACTGCAAAACTGAATGTTGTGGGGGCAATGTGTATCATGTTATGCTGTTAGATGGT